>JACXVO010047472.1:716327-726652 GCA_015501135.1 Hapalochlaena maculosa
ATGATGATGATGATGATGACTTCACGAAAAATGTAAGCAACATGAAAACGGAGGAAGCAAAATTTACACATACATGTGTGTGTAATTTCATGGTGTATGTATATACATGCAGTGTATAATACATATATACGTGTAATTACATAGTGTATGTATATGAATATATACATGCATTATATAATATAATACACACACACAAATGTATGTGTGAGGAATTACATGGTGTATGTACATGTATACATACATAAATGTAAAACATATGCATTGGGTTTTTCTGAATATAACATAACTGAAGCTATTTCTGCTCACCATAACAGTACTTTAATCTATCATTTCTGTGTATATATATATATATAGACATTGTTTCTTACTAATCATTGAACACATCCAGAAAAGATTTGTCCTAGTTTCACTAATGAACTCTAATAACAGAGAAGCCACAAAGCCATCCAGTTACCATGAAATCTCTAAATAGATCTTCAAACTTATTTCGGTGGAACGTTTCCTGTAACCTGAGATTACAGTGAAAGAATCAGCATCATCATTTATGTGTTGGCACGAGTGGGATTGAATTACAGCAGGTCACATTGCTTATCATTTTGATCCAGTGTCAACCCCTTTGGAAAATCTGATGTTCTCAAGATCCAACATCACAACCTCTTTGAAGGTCTTTTCTCATCTTCCCCACCGTTTTCTCTATTCCCAATGGATGTCATCCATTTGCACTACATCTCTATACCTGTATGATTCTCTCTCTCTCTCTCTCTCTCTCTCTCTTCAATCCACATTGGTAAATGCTTTAATGTCTTTTACTGCCCAATCCATTCACCCCCACACCATACCACCCTCATCCTTTTTCTTGCCTCGATAGATCTCTAACTCACGACCATGACTCACTATCATGTAGCACTTTGTAATACAAAACAATCTCCTCTTGAGTTGATGGAGAGAAAGAGAGAGAGGTTCTCTGAATTTCTAATCCTTTCTCCTTTTTTTGCCCGGGTTGTCATACTTTTGCTAGAATTTTCTGCAGTACAAAATGTATATTGCCTGTGTAATAGAAATCAACATAATCTACATAACAACTGTTTTCCAAGCTTTGTTGAGTCAAAAGGCTGCTTTATGTTCCATGTCAGGTTTGACATGGTTTGTATGGCTGGATTCCCTTCTTAACACCAGCCGTTTCACAGTGAGTGGCTTTTATTTCATGCCACCAGCACTAGTGGGGCTGCCAAGTAACTTGAAAGGCAAGAAAAGAAGGGAAAGGGAAATACCTCCTGGCCAAGTGGGTGGAAAGGAGTATTTGAGAGAGTGGAGTTATGGTTTTTTGCCAGGGACAGGCAGAGGTGAGATACATGGCTACCCAGCATTCTGAAACAGTTTTAGCAAATAATGTGGGTTTTATTCCATAGGTACCACTGTCATTATTTATTCGTACATGAGTGGTCAGAATCGTCCATGAGTGATCAGAATCATGGTCGTGGTAGTCCTGGGGTTAGACAGTGTCAGTGACACTTAAAATCACTGAACACAGTCGAGACAGTCATGTTTGGTGACACATAAAAATCACCAAAACTCCCGTGTCACACAAATGGCACACGTGTTGGTGGCATATAAAAACACTTCCACTCTCAGAATGGTTGGTGTAAGGAAGGGCATCTAGCCATAGAAACCAAGCCAAACTAGACTGCATGGACAATGGACACTAAATTATTATTATTATGATGATGATGATGATTAGGAACAGTTACTAGAGAATTCTTACTCTGCCAGAGATTTTGGTATGTTTTGTGAACCATTTCTTTTTTTGCACAGAGTTCAAAACACTAACTTCTTATAGTTAGTTGTTATTTTTGTTGCTTTTCAACATAATGGTCAAAGCCACCTTCCATATGTTTATACAAGTTTGTTTTGTTACTAACTTTGGTTGTTTTCATATTGACCAAAATACTTTTTATTAGTCAATTCTTCGAAGTTTGGACATTTTTCTGTAGTTCTTTTGATCGATTATTCAATGAGAGCCAAATCATAGAAATATACAATGTGATATCAACTGCCACCACCATAACACATACATGCACCCAAACCAATATTGTAACTTTTGTCATGCTCCCAAGCCAGTCCAACACCAGACTACGTATTATCAATCAACATTTGCACTAATAATAATAGAAACTCTTGCTATTCTAGAAATTTCTCTTGCTACTGATTTTTGACACTTTACACAAAAGATTTTGTAAATCATCAAGGAAACCTAAGAGTATCAGGTTAACACTTATAAAGCGTTGTATTCAAAACAAAAAAATGCATTAAATTTTTTTTTTTATATTTCGTTGTCCTGGTGTCCAAAACCTACAAGAGAATATTATCATATATTGAAATCAAATGATTATATATAAATATATATATGTGTGTGTGTGTGTTTGTGTGTGTGTAATATTACTTGGGTCAGTCTATTCCTACCTCGGAGTTTTACCAATGGTTATACAGGCTCTTCAGGCAAGTTATAACTATGCCTCCAAAGGCAACATACAGAGTAACAAAATAACTATTAACTTCTGCTATAGTACCAAATACTCCCTCTTCTGACAATCAACACTTAATGTGTATGTGTGAGGGTGTTATATATATATATATATATATATACATATCAGTATTGATGCTGACTAAAATGGACTGATGTTGGCTCCACATAAAAAAACGATGTTGTTGCCACATAAAAATCCTCTAATACACTGGAAAGCAGTTTGCATTAGAAAGAGCACTCAGCCAAGTCAAAACAGACCCTGGAACCTGGCTTGGCCCCTGGCCTTGTCAGCTCTTTTCAAGACACCCATTTTATGTATATCTTTTTCAAATAAAATATTTGAACAGCGAGACTGCTAATAAAGAGTGGATTATAGCTCAAAAACAACCTGTAAGAAAAGAAAAATAATGTATTTGTCCCTTTTTTAAAATTGATGTAAAATACAAGTTGATCATGGAACAAATAAAGAACAAGAATATTTTAATATCTCCTCAAATCCATTGAAAAAAAATGCTTTCAAATTGTTCCATACTCAAAATAGTAGACCATAAACCATGTCTTTCAGCGGGGGCGGGTATAGAAGATTGTAAAAGAAAGAACGAGAAATGGCTTTATTTGCAAAAAGAAACGGTGCAGTGATTCGTAAACAAAAATAACATATTGCTCCATGAAAATAAATCCTATCAGATCTAGAAAAAAATAAAATATGAATAAAAAAGGTTTTCAAACTTAATTATTTTTGGCAGAATTTTTTTTTTTTCTTCTTCATCTTCCAAACTGTCAATTTGGAATTTGAAATGATGCCTATTCATGTCAATGAAGAAATTCTAACTGAAAGAATTTAAATGAAAGCATGTAAAGAAAAGAACATGAAAAACGTGGAAATTAGAATCATTTGCATTTATTTCAACAGCATCAACATGTGTTTGATCCATGGCAGTAAAAAAAAAGAAAAACAAATAAATAAATAACTGAAAAGTAAGAAAAAAAGAAAAGAAACATATTAAAGAAAAAAACTACCTTTGTCTTCTTGCTAAGAAAAGAAATAAAGGAAAAAATGCATAAAGAATCTAAAATTAAATGGTTAAATTTTAGTTCATATAAAAAAGAAAGTACCTCGTTTCCCCCACCACCACCACCACCTTCAAACTTATTCTACTGTTGCCTCCTTATTAACAACTTTCAAACCTTTCATTCTGCCTTCCTCCCGGCACCCTGCCTTTTAATTAAGGTTTTAAAGAGTAAACCCACACTCTAACATTTGCTTAATTCCTATCTCTGTTCTTGTAATGAGTGTTCCGAATAACTGTATCTAGCCTGAAGGGAACACAATCTTTGCTGGAGGAAATACAAGTTTTCCTCAATCAATGCATATTGTTTTTAATTTATACAAAATCCAAAAAAGGATTTTCACATCAATGCTAAGCTTTAAACCCTATTAATTGCAACACAAAATATTAAAAATGATACAAAAGAAAACCAAAATAAAACAAAGCAAGAAATGAGTAAATCTATCCAAATTTATAGATTTCAATGGAAAGTGATTTTAAAAAGGTTCTATTTTTTTTTAAATTTATTTTAAATCGTTAAAATATATACAGGCTGAAATGGATTTAAAGAATGTTAAAAGCATTTCCAAACATTTTGAAAATATAAAACTGATAACTTCCTTAAAGAAATAAAGAAAACGATAAAGAAAATAACAATATAAGAATATTCTTCAAGTTTATATACTTATTGAACAACTTCCAAATTTGCTTCAACTAAATTATCAATGAAAATGATGGAAAAAAAAACAAACAATATTCATCAATTTCTATGGAGTTATTTAAGTATATATTTCTTAAAAACCATCTTCTGTTGATCACAGTGAAATGAATGCAAGTTAGTTGCTATTATTATTACTATTATTACTATTATTAATGTTGTTATTTACCTTTCATTACAGCAGTACATTCTAATAGAAATTAACCTGTGTCTAAATTCCAGTTAAATGCATAACGTTTTTGGCATTTGGAAACAGACATAAATATTCTAACTTACCATTTTAATTATGAAATACAATAATTAAATTTAATCTGTTAGTTAATTTGGTGTAGATTAATATTTACACAACAATTTTAAAATGGTTGGTAAATAAGCAAAAAGAAAGCATAGTATTGTCCAGTCTTGCCAGTACTATTCAACCACTCTAGTGTTGGTGCCACTAGAGAAAATATATCAAGCAGACTGTGGTTGTAATAGGAAAGTCATCTACTCGGGGAAACCATACCAAATGACACAAATACTAGATGTATATAGAGAAAGCACACTCCAATAAGAAAGGACTTGGACCATAAAAACAGACCAGAATGGGCAGAGGATGGAAGGATGAATTGTTTTTGTTTTTTTAAGGGGAGGGATGTCAGTTGATTATGTTAACCCTAGTACTCAACCAATACTTATTTTATCAGCAGAAATGAACTCAGAACATAAAGGAAGACAAAATGCTACTAAGCATTTCATCTAGTGTGCTAAGAATTCTGCCAGCTGACATCATTAACAATGATGAGGATTGTTATCAATAAACAGCAGAGGAAACTCTGGCTATTGTTAATTTATTCAAGTTTACAATGAAAGTTAAATATTTAAGGTAATGGACTAAAGGTCAATTGTTGGAGTTTTACATAAAACATCATGCCTAAATCTTTCGATTTTCATTATCATAATTGCTTAACGTCCATTTTCCGTGCTGGCATGGGTTGGACGGTTTGACTGAGATCTGGTGAGCTAGAAGATCCTACTAGGCTCCAGCCTGGTCTGGCAGAGTTTCAACAGCTAGATGCCCTTCCTAATGCCAACCACTCCAAGAATGTGGTGGGTTCTTTTTATGTGCCACCTGCACAGGAGCCAGTCAGGGAGTACTGACATTAGCCACATTTGAATTATGCTTTTTATGTGTCACAGGCATTTATTTTTAATCAAAACTTCTTGTTCTCGAGCACAGTGAGCAAAGTCACCATGTTTACCTTTACTGCAATCACAAACTAAGCCTTCAAATTGATTAAAGCAACCCAAACAGAAATTAACTGAAACAAGTCTAGGCAGCAAATTAAACATTATACATTGAATCTCAAACAGAAATTGATACCTTTGTAATAAACTACCAAACTAACTTTCTCCCTATTGACAATCCTACATAAATTTCAGATGAAATTGAAGTTTGACATATCTGATTTCATAGGTATTGAATGTACTCCTAGCAGTGTGTAATTTGGCTGTCTGTGTGCCATGATGTTGCTTTAGTAGAGTTACCTGATGTTCCTTAACTGTCTACTAACAACAGTAAAATCAGTGCTAAAGAATCACTGGATGTAGTGAGCTAAGTAATTTGAATGAACTTAAATTAGAATATGGACAATACAGAGGCAAGAGAAAAACTAATCTTCACATCAATGAACAGGTTTTATTAGACCTCTCCAGCAAAGTAGTCTTTATCAGAATAGCGCGCGTGTGTGTATGTGTATGTGTGTAATATTGTGGATAAACCATATTTATATTGCTTATATTGTGGAGGCGCAATGGCCCAGTGGTTAGGGTAGCGGACTCGCGGTCGTTGGATCATGATTTCAATTTCCAGACCGGGCATTCTGCTGTACTCTTCCACCACAACTTTCTCTCACTTTTCTATCTTGTTTGTCCCCTCTGTATATATCCCTTTGTGGGTAGTAAAGAAATATATATTGTGGATAAACTGTATGGTTTGGTATCTTGAAATAAGGAACATTTCAATCAAATAAGCTTCTGCACTCAAACTGCTAGAAATAGCAACTAAACCTCTCTCAAATCATACTACAGTGAACAAAATCACTTGCAAATTACTCACACTTTATATTGTGCTTGCAGCAAATAAGAATCAAATTTCTTTCAAATCAAACTATCATTTTACAAAGAAAGGAAGAGATGCTACATTAGATGATCTAAGTCTGAGAAATGGCTCTTGTTAAATCTTTATGCCTCTGCTCAGTCAGACTTGACCTAAGGTTAAATAACCATGACCACAATAACTTTAACTACAAAAAAAAATCTTCAATAAATTAATGGGAATATTGCCATATGTGATATAAAGTTACGCGAGATTGAGAAATCAGATGCAGAAATATTCTAAAAAGTAACAATTAAAAAAAAAAAACAGTAAACTTAATATGGTGTTCTTCAGTTAAATGATCTTAAAGAAAGTCTTATTTTGAACATTAACTAACAACTATAAACAATGGTTAAAAATAATTTAGCTTTTTTTTTCATAAAAGAATTTGTTAAAATCAATAGAGATTTTATTATAAAAGAAGAATTATTTTGTTTCAAAATGATAGTCTTTATATTTTTTTCCACATTTATAAGCAGATCAAGATAAGTGAATCCATATCTTCCTCATAAATTGTTTCCTTTTGTGTCGAATCATGTGACTGGGACCAAACAAACTAATAAATGCAAGTATGTCTTCTTAAAAGAAATATCTTAACATTTATAGTTATTCTCTCAAGTTATAAATCTTTGAAACAAAGTTCTCTTGTATGAGATTTTTAAAATTCACTTTGATATTTACACATACCTTCCTCTATATTTATATAGCAGCATGTGTTAGGTGGCTGTAAACTGTGATTTACATTTATCTGTTCTTAAAAGTAAAACACCAAAGAAAAAAAAAGAAAAATTGAAGCTGTTAGTTCCATTAAGTGTTCTGCTTGACCCAATCAATGGAACAACCTGCTTATAAAATTAACATGAAAGTAGCTGAGTACTCCAGAAACGTGTGTACCTTAAATGTAGTTCTCATAGAGATTCAGCATGACACAAAATGTCAGGACCTGTCCCTTGCACTCTGGATGAGTCTGCCCAAGCACAAAGATAAGTCCATCCATTGCACTATGGATGGGCACTTGGTGTGTGACAATAACATTGCAAAGCCTTGCTGGCACTCATTGCACTTGGAATGTTGGAAAACTAGTGATTTAGCTTACAACAAAGTGGGCTCTGTTGGAGGAACCCAAGGACCAGATGGTAGTGTTCAACTGAGAAGCAAATTAAGTTTACCCCTCACCCCCACCCCAAATACATGACAGGATTTGAACCCAGAACGCAAAGAACCAGGATCACTACCACAGGATATCCAATCTAATATTCTGATGATTCCGGGACTGGTACTCAATTTGTTGAAGAAAAGAAGGAAAAAAATGTACTGGTTACAGCAGGGTTTGAACTCAAAATATAAGACGCTGGAATAAATAGCCTGACACTGCCAATTTACCATATACAACCCAATTTACTGTCATCATCATCACTATTATTATTATTATTATCATCATTATTATTATTATTATTATTATCATTATTAATGTTATCTGTCTGTTCACACTGAGAAATTGACTGTAACTCCAACTGAATTTATCTTGTAGAGTATACAAAAAGCATATTTGGGAAGAAAAGATAAATCAGTGACAAAGGAATGTTATCTGGGTTTTCTTTTTATATTCTTATCACGCATTTTTTCATTATAGTTGATGATTTATTTTTTTCCAAACAGTAAAATTGGAAATCTCTGAGATAAAGCTGTTGAAAATTCTAATTAAAGAAGTGGCCCTTCTTTCAAATGACAATACTTTTTTCTAAAAAAAGTCAACAATGTACACAAATGGTGGTGGTGTTTATCCTATTTCTTTCTTTTCCTTTTTTTTTCAGTTAATCAGAAACTACTTAATTAGATAGAAGTGAACTTAGATTCAGAAAGTAGTATAAATATTCAGAAATCTACAGAATTTTGTTTGTTTCTTTATTTTTTGTTGGAAACAAGGTCAAGTTCATTTGAGGTCAATTGACAAGTGAGGAAACTATTGATGTGTTTCTTCAAGGTGGTGAGGAGTTGGCACAGGGAAAATGCTTAGTGGCATTTAATTTGTCTTTATGTTCTGAGTTCAAATTCTGCCAAGGTTAACTTTGCCTTTCATCCTTATGAGGTCAATAAATCAAGTACAAGTTGCATACTGGAGTTGATCTGTTCGACCATCTCCCTCCGCTTTGTTGGTCTTTGTTCTCTCTGTGTTTAACCCATTGTAGGCAATAAAAGAAATAACATATTGAATTCATTTATTTATGAAGTTTGATAATAAAAACAAAATCAGGGTCAGGGGTGAACACATGCTAAAAATATATCTACCGTAAATGACAGCTTATAAGATTACCTTTCAACCTTAAATATCATACAACTATCACCCCACCCTGGTATACACTTGGTATTAAATGTAAATCTGGTGAGTTAACATAGATGATAATTGACAGTAGGTCACTGTCTGCCACAGTAATTACTAATACAAAGACTCGGTTGTCTTATATACCAATATTTCCAGGGACATACCTTAACCCTTGAGCATTCAGATTATTCACACAAATATAATGCATATCTATTTACATTGTTTTCAATTAACCATCATTAGTTTGTAGCCTCAATTTTTCAATGATCTGACTGCTTATTTTTAGAATGCCATAGTAGGGTGGGTGTGAGAAGCCAGATTTGGCTAGTTCAAATAAAGCCAGTAGAATACAAGGGTCAGTATATAGACAATTGAAAGCAGCAAAAGTCTTGCCTTAGAATATTTACCTATTTTATTCCCCTTGTCATTTATTACTTCCAATAAGGCGGCGAACTTGCAGAAATATCAGCACACTGAGCAAAATGCTTATTGGTATTTCGTCTATCTTTACGTTCTGAGTTCAAATTCCAGCAAGTTTGACTTTGCCTTTCATCCTTTCAGAGCTGATAAAGTAAGTACCAGTTGCATACTAGAATCAATTTTATCAACTGGCCCCTTCCTCCTTGTTTATCCTTGTTTGTCCCCTCTATATTTAGCTCCTTGTGGGCAATAAAGAAATAAATTTATTACTTCCAATATTATTATTAAGATGGTTCAAGACATCTTTCCCCATCAGACGAAATATCTTCTGTTATTACAGGGTTTTAGGTTCTCAATTCCAATCCTGGCAAATGCAGTTGATGTAGATGTCTGAATCCCTCTCCAAAAATGTGTAGACTTATGCTATTATTATAAATCAATAAACGATCGTTATAAAATCAATAATATATACTAGTGTAAGTGAAATATATGAATTTTAACCAAGAATTAACACTCAAATCACTAGGAGTTTAACTGTTACTCTCAAGAACACTGTGTAGTCCTTAATTGAGTTTACAGGGACAATACAGGCTCTTCCTCCAGACACAACCAAGTGCATGAAATATACTAGCATTGAACAGGGGCCACTGAATAACATATCAATTGATCCTATATACAAATTTGGATTAACAAGAGTTAAACCAATTTAAGTCTGGTACTTTACTTTTGGCCATTATTAATAATTTTAAATTGTCTTCTTGTAATTCTTAACAGTTTTCATAAAATTACATTATTCAATTTTCACTTAATTTCTTTCCAAGTTAGAAATATTTTCACATGCTGCAAATTAAAGAAAAAGAAACAAATAAAAAAATGCAGAAAAATTAACAACACTTTAAATTGCTTTTGAAAAGAAAAAGAAAACTCTAATGAAATACAATAAAACTATTTCAACGTTACTTGGTAATTGCTCATACAGTATATTAGTATATTACTGTGGAAATAAAAAAAAGAATAAATACACTTTACTATCAGGTGTGAAATTTCACCATGTAATATATCCATGTCTAGTAGTGAATAGCCAAAAGCAACAAATGGCTTTAAGCAATATTTACATAAAGGAGATAGTAATTTTTTTAAAGCAGCTTAAGAGG
>JACXVO010047486.1:13275-23959 GCA_015501135.1 Hapalochlaena maculosa
AAATTCCACCAAGGTTGACTTTGCCTTTCATTCTTTTGCAGTCGATAAATGAAGCACCAGTTGCATATGGGAGTTGATCTAATTGATTGACCCCTCTTCCTGTCTGTCTTTGTTTGTCCCCTTTATGTTTTAGCTTCTGGTGGGCAATAAAGAAACTTTTTAAAAAGCCAACACTTCCACCACCTGTTTTCCCTTCAACTCTTTCTTTGAAATCAAATAAGTCACATAGGTACATTCTAACTTTTTTCCCTTAACTAATTCTGCTTTCAAATTCATCATTCATTCATTTAATGTGCACTTTCCATGCTAGCATGGGTGGAACAGTGACTCAGTTGAAGCATCATATTACACCCATAACCTTTCTTGTTTTTTAAGTAAGAAATTTTTTAATATCACTGATCTTCAAAAATGCGAAATGACCAACCATAATACCAAGGAATGTAAACATTCAAACACACACAAATATATGAGTAAATTACTAAATGACAAGAGAATCAGAATTATGTAGTCACTATCAATTTTTCATAGCTATTTCTGCAATAAGATGCAACACACTCACAGTTAAGTGCTTGAGCGAAATCTTACACCTTCATCAGAGTCATTAAAATGAAATACATGTTTATTTCAAGGGAATTGTATTTAAAAATTTTCCATAATAAACATACACTTCATTTTAATGGCTCCATAGAAGCCACGAGTCCTGTGTACATTGTCTCTTACAGTAGAAACAAAGGTTATTACGTGATTCCTGTTCTCTTGTCATTCATTGATTAATATTACTTTCTGTACTTGCCTAATGCTTTACTCTAAAGCATATGCATAATGCTTTCTAACTTACTGATACTTAATAATAAATAAGCCTTTTAACCTTTTTCAATCATTTGACTGCAGCCATGCAAACCTTAAAAGATTTTAGTCAAACAAGCTGAACCCCCCAGGATCTTTTGGATATTTTGGGCTGGTACTTATTCTATCAGTATTTTTTGCCAAATTCTTAAGTTACAGGAACATAAACAAACCAACACTGTCAAGTAGTGAGGACGAGGAGAGCAAATACACACACACACACATATATATACATAAATATACGATAGGCTTCTTTCATTTTCCATCTACCAACTCCACTGTCAAAGCTTTGGTTAGTCCAAGGATAAAGTAGAAAACATTTGCCCAAAGTGCTATACAGTGCAACTGGACTCAGAACCATGTACTTGGAAAGCAAGCTCCTTACCAAAGAGGCATACATATACATATACATTTATACTCAGGCCTATTCCTCATATTTTTAGAAGGTATCCAAAAGCAAGACGCACACTAGGTATTCCATTCATTTCCTAGCTCAAAAGGACAAGCTTCATTCTATGCTCGGATCATGGTATAGAACAAGCCCCAATATTAGCAGCAGAGCTCAACAACATATGATTTACCCCACCCCTATTGCATCATGCTGGCTCCTTATCCCTTTGAGCAATATCAAAATTCACTCATCCATCCAAAAACACTCTCCAAGCTTTTCTATCATTTATAAACTCTCTTGCCTCTCTCACTCCAACACTTCTATCTACCAAAGCTTTCCTCTGTATCCATCCACAGAAACCTAGTAAATCCATATTCCTAAAAACGAAGCAAGGAAAAATACCAAACAACCAATCTTTTCTTTCATTCTTTGACTCTTTTATGCATTTTAGTCATTTGATTGTGGCCATGCTGGAGCACCACCTTTAGTCGAACAAATCAACCCCAGGATTTATTCTTTGTAAGCCCAGTACTTATTTTATCAGTCTCTTTGCCAAGCTGTTAAGTGAAAGGGACGTAAACACACCAGCATTGAATGTCAAGCAATGGTGAGGGGACAAACACATACACACACATCATCATCATTATCGTTTAGCGTCCATTGTTCATGCAAGCATAGGTTACACATTTTGGACCGGGGCTGGCAGGCTGGTTGGCCACACCAAGCTCTTGTCTGGTTTAGTTTGGATTCTACAGCTGGAAGCGCTTCCTAACGCCAACCACTCCAAGAGTGGGCGTGTTTTTATGTGCCACCTACACATGCCATTTGTGTGACACAGGCTTTTGGTGATTTTATATGCCACCAACACGGATGCCATTTGCATGGCACCAACAACTGTGTTTGGTGATTTTATGTGCCTGATAGTCTTCTTCCAGTTTCCGTTTACCAAATCCGCTCAAAAGGCTTTGGTCGGCCCAAGGCTATAATAGAAGATATTTGCCCAAAGTGTCATACATGGGAACATGTGGCTAGTAAATAAACTACATACCACACAGTCATATATAACTGGCTTCCATCAGTTTCCATTCACAAAGAATTAGTTGGCCAGGGACTATAGCAGACAGCTGAACCTGAAACCATGTGATTGCAAAGCAAACATCTTGGGCTTATAAACTATTGTATGCTAGTTTAGTTCACTATAACATTCTCTCTTCAGGCAGAGCACATAATTTTATGAGTCTCAATTGACTTAACTAACAATGTTATCTGCAGGCTTTATGTGATAAAGATTTATTTATCTGTTCAACAATATGAAACTGGAACTAAACATGAAATCTAAATGTGCTCTTTGCAGCTTTAGTGGCACATATGGTAACACGCTTTTAGTTGTAATGCCCATAGGTCTCCATTGGTATACATCATTCAGCAAAACAAGCTCATTAATGAACAAGTGACAACACAAGTAACACAGTCTACTTACTTACAGGTACATACTTGAATAGTACTTATCAATCCCAGAAGGATGAGAAAGCTATCTTCAGTAGGATTTGAACCCAGAACATAAAAGGCAACAAGCTATTTTGTCAGGTGCTCACACAATTTTGCCTTATCTCAGGATCTTTTTGGATCTTATAAAAACATTACAAGATCATGAAAAATGGTGATGCTATGCTATACTGAAGATATGTCAGACCCAAATCAGAATGGAAAAGCACTGATGATAATGATAGAGATCAGTAAGAAAAGTTCTCTAAGAACTTACATTGGTCGTGATCAATTACATGTGTGTGTCAGTGTGCACAGGTTCTTGTAGAACCCTGGCATTTATCCAAGTCTCTTCTATCTACATCATCAAATGTCCAAAGAAAGGCCAACAAATTTGGGGCCAGTACAGTTGGCACAAGTGTTACAACAAAAGTTGTCAAAACCCAAACAGATACCGTTATGTATTTTGTCTGATGCTCTAACAGTTTCAATAATCCATTCATTATTACTGGATTGGTACTTATTTTATCGACTCTAAAAGGATAAAAGGCAAAGTTGACTATAATAGAATTTTAACTTGGAGAGAAGACAGTTGGAATAGTTAGTTACCAAATAGACAGTCAAACCTATGTTCTAACAAGTCTACTAATTTTAATGTAGTACAGCTAAAAGAGAACATCTCCAACCTAATTATTTTTTTACTTATTTCTACAGGCATATACCTAAATTTAAAACGATCCTTTTTATTCAGAAAGTTGCCTCCACGAAAGTCATTTGACAATGGTAGAAATAACAGCCAAATCTCGCGCTAATCTCACACCTTATCGTCTTAGACAAGTAAGGTACACAAAGTAACACAGTCTTATACATCCCTAGTAAGTGTGATGGTCATAGTTGGAAAGCTAAACAACTATCACCTTGCTACTTTTATACTCTATTTCTTTCTGCTAAATTGACTTCCCATGTGTTCTCACAACACACGACTTTCCAATTATTCAAACTTGAAATTTACCACAAAATTCTCAATCCTCCCTCCCCACCGCCATCTACTCAAAGATTTTCATATATAGTGATGAAAAATAATTTCAATGTTGAGCGATAATTCCACTTACTAAAATGGAGAAATAGTGTCGAACGCCTTGAACCCTTTGCCTGTCCAAAGCATTTTCTTAAGTTTGCCCGAAGTGTCTATACTTACTTTCAAACTATTAAGTTGGCACGTGTTTCATATGTTCGTAGTCCTAAGTTACAATAATGGTTGGGAAACAAAATAGCAACTATGCACGGACGCCGGGGAAATATGTAATACATAAGATCGGATGAACAAAGGAATAAATTTAACTCATCCAGCTGACTGGGAAAAGTTGGATAAATAAATTGATTACAAATTGAATGTGTTGGGTGGATGATATTTTAGTGGCGCATTCGGTAAAGTATTGAGAATAAGCCCTGGTGAGATCAAACAATGAATGTGACAATAATTTGAGTAAATAAGAGTATCGCGTTACAATAACAAAAGCCATCTAATTAGTTGGTACAAGTGGCAGTGTAATGTCACGCTTGATTAAAACTCTTATAATTACATGTTGATTAGTTTTTGTCTCGCCCTCCCCCAACGAATTTTGTTTGGATACTTCCCACTGGAGTACTACAACATCGAACATATGAGTAATGCTCCAACATGGAACATGTTTGCATTATATATACAGTTAGCAGTTTCCCGTGAGGAGTATTTTGGATTACAAAAAATAAAGTCATTGTTATCTAAACACTTATACAATATTATGGAGATATTTGAAGTTTCTAAATTACGCCTATCTTGTTTATGCTTTAAGTGTTTTTAATGAAATGGTATGAAAATAATCCAGAAAAACACAAAACAATGAATATGAAATGTAAAAATATACGAAATGAAATTACATAATGTATAAAAATACTTTATCACATTGATAGATGAAAGCAATAAAAATATAGATATATTAAACATGCAATACTCGTGTTAGTGGGACATTCATATCTTGAGGTTCTAATATTAATTTGGTGAGAAATATATACGTATTTATTTTACAAAACGTAAAAGGAAACATTTCGAAAAAAATCCCGTATGATAAAGAGGAATCTAACCAATAATGAGATGAATATGAATGGGGCCAATAAGAGTAAATAATCTTCGAACGACACGAACCTTTTTACAGACCAGTTGGTAGTTTGTTTAGATAACATTGTAGTGAATGTGCAACAACCATCAAATACTGTTATCGGTCGTTCGTTTCCCTTAGCGGTGTATGACCAACCATCCAACCCGAGATAAACACTGATGTGTAGGAGCCGAACCGCCGGCAAAAGAAAACATTCAGTAGATCATTTCACGAGAAATAAATATAAAACTGTGAATAAATTCATGCTTACTTATGATCAACGACTGTTAATATATATATAAATATAAATGTGCGTGTATTTATATATATATTTAAATCTCTTGTACCGGGTAATAAAATAGGAGATAGAAGATAAGCAAGTGGAGCGGAAATGAGGAATAAGGAATATTCCGGTGTCGCTTAAGACCATAATCAATATAAGCTTACTCTGTAAAGTTTATGAATAATTTATCAATAACAATCAAATGATCGAATATATATTTTGTATGCATACACACGCCCACATGTATATATACTTACATGCATATATATATAAAAAAAATCATGCTCTAGAAAATTCCCCTAATATTGATAATATCCAAGTATATCAACTAATTTCTGCGAATTTGTATTTGTAAATAAAGATATTAAAATTCTGTCCGTAACTTTTTCTTTTAATAATTGCTGAAATTATTATTAATCACTTTTTACAGGTTTACACATTTATAGGATTTTTCTATATAACATAACGTGTGTTTTAAGAAGTATTGTCAGTCGGGCCAATACAGCGGGTTTTTATCTCATTGTTGTAAGCGGTCGGATTACTAAGAGAATGATGGCGGACTTGCAGTTAGCTCCACTGCGACCTATTGGCGATTTTCTAATGGAATCGGCACGATTCCAAATGCCAAACATGGTGGAGGCTGATAAATGGACAAAACGAGTGCTACAGAACCTACTATATTACCAAACAAACTATTTCTTAACGGCTTTATTCGTCTTTTTGATCATCGGGTAAGAGTTGCGACAAAATGTTTATTGTTGGACTTCACTCGTGTATGTATGTATGTATGTATGTATATATATATATGTGTGTGCATACGATGTGTCTTTTATGAAGATGGTTATTCGCGATGTTTTTGCCTCTGGAAACTTCATTAATTAAATTAACCTTGGACATATATTCGATTATAATTAATATATATATATTATATTCAATTCTTATTACATTTTAAATAAGTTATTCTATATTATTAATTTGCTAACTTAGTTGCAATTTCAAGAGAACATCATGTTATAATTTAGTTTGAGTGTGTTTGTGAACTTTTTAAGTTTCCTCTAATTCCTTGGATCCAGTTCTTCCAAATATACGTTATCAATAATGTTTTCATATGTTAGCAAAGCTGATAATTGTTCGTCCCACTACATAATATTACTTGTTGATTTTTATATTTCGGCGTCAGATCGTACTAGAGTTCTGTGTGTGTGTGTGTGTGTAGATAGAAAAAAAATGAAAAGAACTATTAATCCATACATACATGATTTCGTTCATTTTCTGTCAATTCAATAAGGAACTGTAAAAGTCCTGTAGGATGAGCACATACAAAATCGCTACTGATTATTACTGGTGTTATAATAAAAAGAAAAGGCAGGAACTTTAGAAAATTAGTACTTTACTAAGACAGTCGATATCGGAGATGGTCAACATATGTTGAGGAATATTATTATCTAATAACATTAATTACAAAATATATGGGTTTTGATAATATATATTTGGCTTGATTTATTGTTTATTGCTTGTGAACTTAGTTTCTACTAGCAACTATTATTGAAACAGTCTTCAGAGTTGATAGCTGATGCGAGAGTGGTTGTTAGATGGAACACGGTTGCATGTCTGTCTATAGGTCGATATTTTTTCTCTCTTCTACATCTATCTTCCAATTGTCTATTTCTGCGTCGACTGGCCGTAAGCACGTAACTGAAAGTATTTCTACTAACTACAAAAAATACGTCGACTGCTGTGTTCTGTCTTAATATTGTTGCTTGTTAATTACTTACAGATATAATTACTTCTCAGATTTTATGCTTCATATTTCATTTCATGCAATCCGAACGTCTTAAATTTGGGGTGGTGGTTTGGGAAAATACAATATGCTTAAATTGCATTTTTACGTCTAAATCTATAAAAATTATCACACACGTAAGTGGAAAGGAAAGAATCAGAAGTTATTTTTTTTCTTTGTTCTTTCTTCATTTTCTATAGATGAAGAAAAATAGAAAATAAGAGCCAAAACTAGAATATGTTCTACTAATCTCTTTAGAACCAACCCACCTTTTACCTATAAACTTGTGTTTATTCACCATTCCTTGATATTTAGGAAATTGATTTTTCCTACATTGTGCCCGACAGATTTTTTAATATTAATGATACCGATATATTGTTGTTTTTCTCTTTGTTTTGAACAGAAGTCTTGAAATAAATTTGGTCACGATATATATGAAAGTGAATTGTGTGTAAAATATTAGAATATCGCTAGATATAATTGATATTCTGCTGGGGGGGTTTTTTTTGCCAATATTTCCCGTTTTTACTCTTAAAACGGGATACCAAAATCTGGACATTTGAAGGATAGGTGATGGGGATACGACCTTAAACGGAACGGTTTCCATGTGTTGCTGAAAAATTACTGAGATGAAACTATAATTATTATTAATCCTTCGTTTGCAAGAATGGTTCCTTTCATCTCTCTAGTCAGTTCTTTAATGTCCATTTTCTCATAGTTAAAAGAGAAAGCAACCACCACGAAGTACATTTTTGTCTGATCACCGATCAGTGTAGCAATAACAGAAAATAATAAAAAATCTACTACAAAACCAATTTTTTATTTTCATTGTGGTTGTTTTGTATTTTTGGAATATAGTTTTTGGGTTCAGATATTTTTGTAGCTGTTTTTCGTTTTCAAATTACTGGCTTCCTTCATAAATTTATTTAACAATTTGCAAAAAATCACATAATAAAAATATTGTATGAAAACTGAACACGTTGCTCTATGCTTACGTCATTGCAGGCTGGATCTACTTATAAATGATACTTGCTATTCGTATTTCATATTTATTAGCAATATCATATATTTGCTACATCAATAAAGAACAAGACATCGAAAAATTGTCATTGTGCTTTATTGATCAAATAATTCTTTCTTGTGTGGAAGACATGTGACTGAGTGGTTTGGGTGTTCGGTTCACAACCAAACCGTAATGGATTCGATTTCTGAACCAGGTAGGGCATGCTGTGTCTAAGCAAAGTACATCAATTCTCATTCCTCGTCAACTCAGTTGAAAGTGGGTACCTACCAAATGTTAGTGTAGCCCTTCTCAATAGTCCACTGGATCAAGGCAGTCCGAGAGCAGAGTGAGAGTGCGTATGCATCTGCTTGTAAGTCACTTAAAATGGTTAGCAGAACGCACAGTACATGCTACCTGGGCGTTTTCACTTGCAAGTGACAGCTATTGTTTTTTGTAGTTTTTATTTTATTTATTCTTAAATTAAGGTTAAGAAAATCAATCGTTTCCTATCTTGTGAGAATTGTTTTAAATCTATAACTCCAGAATAATGCTAAGGCATCAATTCAAGATAAGCAACTGTGTTATTTGATTCAATGTGAGAAATGCAGGAAATGTCGTCTTGACTGTCAGGAAACTGTCAGAGATTAGGAAAAGGTTTGCCTTGTCCTTTTACTTGGTTCAGTCATTTGACTGTGACCATGCTGGAGCACCGTCTTCTTAGTCGACCAAATCTCCTCCTGGACTTATTCTTTATAAGCCTAGTACTTATTCTATCAGTCTTTTTGCCGAGCTGCTAAATTACAGGGATGTAAACACACCAGCATCGATTGTCAAGTGATGGTGGGGATACATATACAGACACACACATGCATATATATACATACCACAAGCTTCTTCCAGATTCCATTTACCAAATCCACTCACGAGGCTTTGGTCGGCCTGAGGCTTTAGTAAAAGACACTTGCCCGAGGTACCACGCAGTGGGACTGAAGCCGATTTATTGTGGCAGACTTTTATAGGCACACGTGTAACCGTTTGGTAAGAAGCTTGCTCCCCAATGACTGTGTTCCACGTTCAGTCCAACTGCATGACGCCTTGGGCAATGTCTTTCACTATAGCCTTGGGCTGACCAAAGCACTGAGTGGATTTGATAGACACAAACTGAAAGAAGTGCATCGTGTGTGTGTGTATTTATCCCCTGCCACTGCTTGACAACTGGTGTTGGTGTGTTTACATCCCTATGACAATAGAATAAGTACAAGACTTAAAAAATAAATATTGGGGTTTGATTCGTTTGACTAAAATTTCTTCAGTGTGGTGTCCCATCACGGCCACAGTCTAATGACTGACACAAGTAAAAGCTGAGCTAGTTGGAGACACTTTCTGTCACCAACCTTGACTTGTTTCTATGGTAATATTTCACCACAGCCAGACAAAGTTTTGCAGAATATTAGATATGAATAGTACACAATATCTTTTGAAATCACTGTGAAATCCAGTCTTTCATTTGCAGACTTGTTTCTGGTATAATTAATGGCTTTTAAATGTGTGTGTTGTTGTTGTTGTTGAGTTCTGGGTCAGTCCCAATCAAGTTGACCCATAATCAAAAGTATTCTAATTGACCATTGAATCTTCCAGCACATAAAAAGCACCCACTACACTCTTGGAATAGTTGGAATTAGTTTAATATAAATTGTGATGGTCCTGACAGAAATGCATTCAGTTATAGTTCTTCTCAGTCACAGCTGCCTTAAGCTTGAATGACATGATTTTACATTGGCTACATACCAGAGCTATTGGTTGTCTGTCCTCTGCAGCTTTCTCAACATGCCATGTTGACATGCATCCTGTACAGTCCTTAAATTGGTTAATCTTAGAAAGGACATCTAACCATAGAAACTATGCAAAGAAAAATGGGATGTGCAAATGAGGCATGTTCTGAATAAGAACTGACTTTGACCATGATAAGCCATACAACCCATGTCATTGAAGAAAAGTGGATGCAAACAAGAGTGGTTATGAGGTAAGTAGCTTGTCTACCAGCCACATGGTCCCGGGTTCAGTCTCACTGCATGGCACCTTGGGCAAGTGTCTTCCATTACAGCTTTGGGCCAACCAAAGCCTTGTGAGTGGATTTGGTAGACGGAAACTGGAAGAAGCCCGTCGTAATATATATATGTATATATATATTCTTTCTGTGTCTGTACCTTTACCCCCACCATCGCTTGACAACCGATGCTGGCATGTTTGTGTCTCCGTTACCTAGTGGTTCAGCAAAAAAGACTGATAAAATAAGTTCTGTGGTCGATCTGTTCGACTAAAGGTGGTGCTCCAGCATGGCTGCAGTCAAATGACTGAAACACGTAAAAGAACAAAAGAATCTTTCACATTTCTCTCCCCCCAAAACCCTTCTCTCTCTCTCTCTCCATAATTTATCGAATCTATTGGATTTGTTAGTCATTTTGGTTTTGATTTTTAGAGAAATCCAGAACGCTATTGATACTGATATTGCAGTCTCTTAGCTCAATGTGTTACATTTATATAAAAGCTAAAGAAAATATACAGGCACAGGAGTGGCTGTGTGGTAAGTAGCTTGCTTACCAGCCACATGATTCCGGGTTCAGTCCCACTGCGTGGCACCTTGGGCAAGTGTCTTCCATTACAGCTTTGGGCCAACCAAAGCCTTGTGAGTGAATTTAGTAGACAGGAACTGGAAGAAACTTGTCATATATATATATATATATATATATATATATAT
>JACXVO010047517.1:141412-151927 GCA_015501135.1 Hapalochlaena maculosa
TGCGTGTGTGTGTGTGTGTGTGTGTGTGTACATACTTATGTATGTATGTTTCTGTATATTTGTTTGACCCCTTTCTCCACCAATATCGGTGATTCAGCGGTTCGGCATAGAAAACCATTAGAATAAATGGTAGTCTTAAAATAATCAATAGGGTCGATTTGTTTTACTAAACTCTTCACGGTTGTGTCCCCAGCATGGCTGCAATCCAATGAGTGAATCGAGCTAAAAGAATTATCTTGGCTGTGAGCCTACCATAAAAGGTCATCATGAAATGTAAGGCCCGTTATATATCGGGTGTATATGAGGACTTAGATGTATGCTATACAGCAACATGGGTTTCTCCTTTTGATTTGCTTTAGTGCTTCAGATTTTAGGTTCTGTTAAATTAAAACTAGGTTTTTCGATATCTCATTACAGGATGTTTTTTTGAGACCAATTTTCAAAAGAGGATAAGTAATTCCTGCTGAGAACTGTTTATGTAGTCGGTGAAGAGACTTTTGTAGGAGTTGGAGGTGGTGGCGGTGGTGGTGGCGGTGGTGGTGATGATGAGAACGGGACTAGAGTATATGGTGACATCGTTTGCATCGGGCTCGGTTTAGTTGAAAGTAAAAGAATTAAACTGATAAAGAACTGTCGAAGGAGGAATGCAAACACGTTTGCCATAATGAATGATTAGAGGGAAAATACCTAGGGATACCTGCTGTCGGGAAAACCTTTAATAAAGTGGACAGAAATGCATCATGTCAATGATTAATGATGTGACTAGCTGCAGGTGTGTTACTGCTCCGAACAAAATGCTTAATAGCGTTTCTTCCGGGTTTACGTTTTAAGTTCAAATTCCATCGAAGTCAACTTTGCAGTTTTTATTCTTTTGAGGTTGATAATATAAGTAACAATTGGAGGCGGCCAGATGGCAGAGGCGTTAGCACGCCGGGCGTAATATTTAGCAGTATTTCGTCAGTCGTTACGTTCTGAGTTCAAATTCCGCCGAGGTCAACTTAACTTTCATTCTTCCGGAAACGATAAATTACGTCTTCCGGAAACGATAAATTACGTATCAGTCGCTTATTGGGGTCGATCTAATCGACTAGTCCGACCAAATTGTCTGTCCTTGCTTGTCTCCTCTATGTTTAGCCCCGTATGGGCAATAAAAGCATACGAAACGTTAGCACACCGGACGAAATGCTTAGCAGTATTTCGTCAGTCGTTCAAATCCTACCGAGATCGTGTTTGCCTTTCCTCCTTCCAGGGTCGATAAATTAAGTACCAGCCATGTATTGGAGTCGGTCTACTCGACTGCCCCAATCCCCCTTGTCTCCTTTATTTCTTTATTACTCTCGTGTGGGCAATAAAGAAATAAGACAAGTAACAGTTGAGCATCGGGGGCTCATGTAAACGACTAGTCCCCCCCGCTCAACAAAGGCAAGGGGACTGCTTCGAATTCAAATTAATTAAAATGAGGAGCAATTTAAATTTAATGGCACGTGATACAAGCTTTTTTTTTCAACCCTATAAGATCCCCACAACGAACCACTGTCTAACAATCACCGCAGGTTGTGGACGAATACTGGAGTTTGTTCCGCGAATGTAGCTATAGAATAGTTGAACAACAGGCTTCCGATACATCAGATCAATTTGTTCGTCCCCCACCTCCGCCCTCATCATTTCCTGTGTAATTAGCACATATTAAAACGAAAAATACTTCTACCCCAGTAATTTGTGGTTTTATGCATGTAGTCCCCTTTTTCACTTTACAACTTCTGTTTATCTCGATCGAGTTCAGAAACGAGTTTGTTGTTTGATTGGTCTCGTTCTTGTTTCAATTCTGATTTCTTTGCTGCTCACAAGGAGCTAACATAGAGGGGACAAACAAGGACAGACAATATTGACTGGACTAGTCAATTAGATCGACCCCAGTTCGCGACTGGTATTTAATTTATCGGTCCCGAAAGGATGAAAGGCTAAGTCGACCTCAGCGGAATTTGAACTCGGTACGTAGAAGCAGATGAAATATCGCTAAGCATTTCGCCCGATGTGCTAACAATTCTTATTTCTTTATTGCCATCAAGGGGCTAACATGGAGGGGACAAACAAGGAAAGACAATTTTGACAGGACTAGTCGATTAGATCGACTCCAGTACGCGACTGGTACTTAATTTATCGATCCCGAAAGGAAGAAAGGATGAAAGGTTAAATCGACCTCGGCGGAATTTGAACTCGCAACGTAGCGACAGACGAAATATCGCTAAACATTTTGTCCGACGCGCTAACGATTCCGCCAGCTCGCCGCCTTGTTTCAATTCTGCGACCCGTGTTTCATCGATGTGACGTCACCAGTCTTACTCTTTTCTTTAGTCATTGCCACAGAAAGTACACTGTTGAGCTTTCTCTCTTAGCTCCATATCACTTAGTGACATCCCGTGTGGTTCGAAATTACAGTGCATTTGTCCAAATATTGTTACGAGTTCACAAATTAAAAACACTTTCTACGGTCGTAGATCTTTTTCCTCGAACCGCCACAGTTTGGAGTTCTTTTCCAAACCATTGTGTTCCTTCTTCATATTCTTTTATTCTTTATTATTTGACATGTTTCAGTCATTTAATTGCGGTCATGCTAGAACAAATCGACCCCAGGACTTATTCTTTGTAAGTCTGTACGAATTCTATCGGTTTTTTGCTGAATCGCTAAGTTACGGGGACGTAAACACATCAACATCGACTGTCAAGCGATGGTGAGGATACAAACGCAGACACATAAATACACACGCATGTATGTACGTATGTCTATGTATATATATACATACGGTATGCTTCCACTTTGCGTCTACCAAATCCACTCACAGGGTTTGAGTTGGCCGAGGCTATAGTAGAAGACACTTGTTCAAGGTGCCACGCAGTAGGACTGAACTCGGAACCACGTGCTTGGTAAGCAAGCTACTTACCACACAGCTACTCCTGCGCGAAATGAACTCTTTCAAGTGTCAAATGAATTCATTCTTTTCATGTTAACTTCTCATTCATCATAGTCCCTTACACTAAACGGCTTCTCACCCTATTTGTGACTTTCTCACGAGAAGAAAAAACAAACTGAATAAATTTCACTTCTTTTCTGTCATAGTACAATAGATTACAGATCATAAGGAGGCGAGCTGGCATAATCATTAGCGTGCCGGGCGAAATGCTTAGCCGTGTTTCGTCTGTCTTTACGTTCTCGCTTCAAATTCCGCTGAGGTTGACTTTGCCTTTCATCCTTTCGAAGTCGATAAATTAAGTACAAGTCGCGTAGTGTGGTCAATCTAATCGACTAGTCCGGCCACCTTGTCTGCCCTTGTTTGTCCCCTCTATGTATAGCCCCTTGTTGGCAATAAAGAAATAAGAATTGTTAGATGCAGGAGTGGTCTCGTGGTAAGTAATTTGTCTACCAGCCAGATGGTCCTGGGTTCAGTCCCACTGCACAGCACTTTGGGCAAGTGTCTTCTACTATAGCTTCGGGCTGACCAAAACCTTGTAAGTGGATTTGGTAGACGGAAACTGAAAGAAGCCCGTCGTATATATATGTATATGTATATTCTTTCTGTGTTTTTGTGTCTGTGTTTGTCCCACCACCATCGCTTGACAACCGGTGCTGGTGTGTTTGTGTCCCCGTCACCTAGTGGTTCGGCAAAACAGACCGATAGAATAAGTACCGGGCTTACAAAGAATAAGTTCTGGGGTCGATGTGTTCGACTAAAGACGGTGCTCCAGCATGACCGCAGTCAAATGACTGAAACACGTAAAAGAATAAAAGAAAATGCTGGACAAAATGCTTAGCGGTGTTTCGTCTGTTTTTACGTTCTCGCTTCAAATTCCGTCGAGGTCGACTTTGCCTTTCATCCTTTCGGGGTCGATAAATTAAGTACCAGCTATGTATTGGGTTTGATCTAATAGACTACCCCCTCTCCCAAAATACCGGGTCTTGTACCTAGAGTAGATAAGAATAGATTACACTGCAAGGCACCAATTTGTTTAGCGAACACTTCTTCAGATGATATTAGTTAATTTCCCGTTACTCTGTGTATATATGGAATCCATTTTGCTTCATCACGTCTACACTTCGATCAACAAGATATCCCATATTTATTGCATTTTCAGTGAAAGTGTTTAATCTTATGAACAATCAGGGCCGTCGTCAAGCCCCTGCAACTCCTGCAGGGGGCCTCTGCGATTGAAGGGCCTCACGTGAAGATGAGTCTTCCATTTACTTTGGCTAAGATGTTGAACAAGAGTTAAAGTATCTATGCTATCAGAAAATTTCAAGAAGTAAAATGGTTAATATAATGTACCTGCAAAATTTCTTGTAAAAATATTATACTTTACCACAAACGTGTCTCAGACTTTGTGGATTGTCTAAGATGTCTATTGAAAACGAACTTAGCTCCCAGCTTGATTATTCTGAACTGATCGACGATCTTGCGAAAGGAAAAGCACGTTGCGTTTGTCTTTGAAAGTTAACTGGATTATAAAATTGCTCTTTTATACATATTTGGAGGTTTTACTTATAGCAATTTGTAATAGCCATTGACAAATTTAATTTGTTATACTTCTAAAGATGTAATTGACAAATTTAACTTGTTATACTTCTAAAGAAGTAATGCAAAATATTAAACTGCAGATAGAATAATGTAAACTATAGCTATGAATAAAAGGTACATACATGAAACATTTTGATTGAAGGAATGGGGCCTCGAAACAAAGAGTTGCCAGGAGCCTCTAAAAGTCATGCAACGGCGCTGTGAACAATGCATGTAATTTATTAATATACGATTAGCTTGACATGTTCCTTCCTCGAGTCAAGGTTGGCTCAGATGGTCCGATTTCCCAGTTTCATTGGCGTATAGGTTCCCCACCTGGATAGGATGCCGATCCATCGCAGGTGAGTTGCTAGATACAGGAGGAAAAATAGGAGTGAAAAGAAGTTGTGCCAGAAGAGTACAGCAGGGTTCGCCACCACTCTCTGTCGGAACTTCGTAGAAATTAAGTATTTTTCTCTCAATGAACACAAACAATGCTCAATCAGGGAATCGAAACCGTGATCCTACGACCGCACGTTTGCTGCCCTAACCACTGGGCCATTGCGGCTCCATAGTATACCATTGATTAGAGTTAAATAACAATATACACTTAGAAAAATATTTATCATAAAACAGTATAGAATTGTTTTGATTGCCAAGACCAGTAACATGGTGTTCAAGAAGAGTGGAACCCGTAAAAGTCATCCGTCATGTTGGGATCTACTGATCCAAGGTAGCTTGTTGCAATCGAAGTGATCAAATGGTGAAATATTTTACCATATTCATCATCGATGGAAAGAAACCCAAGCAAATTCTTCAAGAACATTTTGATACTCTGTGCAACGAATGAATCCAGCAAGTGAAATATGAATGCCTTGTAATTTGGGTTCTGGTTCTTTCCTAGAAAATTTTCAACTTTCTTTGATACATGGTCGTCATTCAACCCCATTCAAGGGATTTCTGAATATCTGACTCCTCATAAATTGCGAGTGTCTGGTCTAAAGAACAAGCCTTTTAAAAACTTATTCTTCACTCAATCAAGGAAAGGAATCTTTCATCAACCGTGGGAACCAGTCGACAGTAGCGAATCCTGTCGACTGTAGCGAAACTTGTCAACTGTAGCGAAACCTGTCGACTGTAGCAAAACCTGTCGACTGTAGCGAATGCTGTCGACTGTAGCGAATCCTCCACTGTAGCGAATGCTGTAGACTGTAGCGAATTCATCGACTATAGCGAATCCTGTCGACTGTAGCGAAACCTGTCGACTGTAGCGAATCCTCCACTGTAGTGAATGCTGTAGACTGTAGCGAATTCATCGACTATAGCGAATCCTGTCGACTGTAGCGAAACCTGTCGACTGTAGCGAATGCTGTCGACTGTAGCGAATGCTGTCGACTGTAGCGAAACCTGTCGACTGTAGTGAGTCGAACTGTCCTGCAGGCACAAGAATCAAGAAACATTCATGTAGCCCAAATGCATTCCAGTAAAAAGACCTTGATCTTCAAGTGACCTCCATGACATCAATGAAAGTCACATTTTGATAGTGTTGTAGGGCTCATTTGCCGTCCTCTAATAACTCCATTTCCTTTAAGCTGGAGATGCTGCCATCGATGAATAACCACCAGTATCATTATCAAACAAGTAATGTTCTGACAATAAACCGAATTTTGTTCATCATGCGTGTCAAAAATTTGAACAAATGTTTTCTCTTTCTGCTTTGCACTGTTGCTTTGGTTCCTTGGGCTAAAATACCAAATTATCTGGGCATTGATCCAGCCAGATTAGCATCATTCTTGGAAAAACTCAATTTTGAAACAAAATGATCCTGTTGTTCTTTACTTGTTTTAGAGTATAAACAAAGAATTTCAAAATCCTTGTCATCTTTTTGGTCTTCACAACCAGTTTCGTCATCAGAATCATTATCGGATTCACTAAACGGTTGATTGTTTTGCACAGGAGGAATGGCATCTTCATAAGGGTCTGGTCTTATGGTAAATTATAAATGTATCGGCAGATATGTAAGGCGTTGAAGGCCATACTTACCTTTCCAGTAAGGCTTGCCTGTTGGTTTGTGCGTGCTAATTGTACAGTCGTATATTGGTTATGACTATACAGTCATTATTTATGTCTTTTTGCTGGAATTGACTGTGATCATTTTTAAAGAATTCATTGTGTCAGGCATATTTTTTCTGTATCTGGTGTACTTAATTCTACGTAAAATCAGTAGGAATACAAAGAAGAACTCTAGCAAAACAATTCTCTTTGCGAGTCCTACATCATTTTACGTTGTATATTTGTAAACAATAAAGAGATAAATAGATAAAATTAAATTTACTTACAAATAAATTGTAACTTATGAAAAAAAAATGAACAAGAGATAAAGGGAAACAACTCCCTTCGGAGCCTTACATATCTGCTGATTTTTCAACGCAAAAAGTTGTGACTCTCACTTACATTCTCGAAAACTATCTCGCATTATTCACCAACATCGCGCAGAGATAAAAGTACGGCGGTTTCGGCGCCTGACAAATTAGGATACTTAATAAACTTTGCAGTTGACTCATCGAACTCCTTCAGCATTAGTAATGCTTAAAGTAACGATTGGTAAAATGGTTACTTTGTTCTTGCTATACCATTGGAGTGGCAAATGGCATTTGCTTCATCTTGCTACTGGACCACGAGGAAAACCAGTCACTGTAAACGTTGCATAGTACGTGAAGCAAAACATTTATCTTGGCCTTTAAGTTTCCCTTTGAAGTAATTTTTGTATCTTGCTTGTATAAGTGGCGTGATGTTTCTCCAGCAGTCCTTGAATGCATATTCCCCACAGATGTAGAAAAACTGATCTGGGTCATTGCGACCTACGCGCACTGAAGTCATGAACATTGAAACAAGTTGAAATGAAGAAATGAAAAAAAAAGAAAAAAAACAGCCACAGTGAACAGAGCAATTACAATTTGATACAAGTTACAATAACATCCGAAACAAGCTTCTAAACTAAAATGTTCTAAAATAGATATGATCTACTACGTGTTATATCTATTTTTGCAGCTCTCTCGTTAAAGATTGTCACAAAAAGAACAATCAGAGGAGTTCTTGAAATACAAATAAGTAGACTTGGCGTACTACACGCTACATTACAATTTTGTGAATTTCGTATATAGGGCGCTCCTCGGTAGATCAGAATCTAAATGTAACGGAGCAAAACTGACTTTATATTCAGAAAGAGCACCCTAAAAATCAACTGATTACCCTTCAGTTTTATCCCTTACTAATGAGCTTTGTTTCTTTTGTCATATAGTGTTATTAGTGTTATCGACAACTTTATAGTAAATTACTTTTTATGCCAGACACGGTCGAAGGTTTTGTTTGGTGTGAGGGGAAACGAAATGGTTTTTGTAGAAATTCTAAACGCCAAACAGGTTGGTAAATTACAAGAAATTTACAAATCTGTCCATTTGAAGAGAGAGACACTTATAGGCAGTGGCGGTTCTAGACTTTTAGAAGTTGGTGGGATATTCGGGGGAAAACTTTTCATGGAGTGGGGTGGGGGGCAATTTAAGTGAAAGAGACAAACCTATTCAGTTTGGATGTCAAAGGAAACAGGCTAAGTCTGTAAAAAAGAAAAAAAAAGCTGAGGGGTCGCCTAGAACCATCACTGCTTATAGGTGCCAGAGAATAAAAGAAGAAACAACCGAATAAAGATTTATTGATGCTAACATGTATATCTAGGTGTGCATCGTGTTTACTGAAAACAAATTGACAGAACGTCGTAAGAATAAGTGTGTGTGTGTGTGTGTGTGTGTGTGTGTGTGTGTGTGTGTGTGTGTGTGTGTGTGTGTGTGTGTGTGTGTGTGTGTGTGTGTGTGTGTGTGTGTGTGTGTGTGTGTGTGTGTGTGTGTGTGTACAGACAGGAATGTGTGCATGTGTGTTAAGAATACACTAAATGGAAATAAAGAAATAACTGAAAGAATCTATAAAAGAAATGAGAAGAAGGTTCACAGACACTAGCATAGGTTCTCAAAATGGGCGCTACTGAAACCTGGTGGGCGTTGAGCGGATTCAGAGGAACGAGGGTATCTAAGGGGACGGTACAGAAAAAGGAGACATTGTAAGGAAGGCAGTGTATTGGGGTACACTTATGAATTTCTACTATTATAATATTGTATACAAATTATATATTATCAATTATCAAATATAGATGAATTAGTAAAATATCAAATTTTCCTTTATACATAAAAACAGGAATGGGGACGCTGAGGGTATAATGTTGTCATGAAGTGGGTGCTGAGGGTATTATGTGACCATGAGGTGGACAGTGGCCTAAAAGGTTTGATAACCTCTGTACTAGACGAATACCAGTTCGTCAATAGTAGTACACGATAATGAAGACACTGTATCAAGAGTGGCAGGTGTGTGGAGTCGGTTACAGGTACGTGACGGTGTGAAGTCGTGGTTGTCATGCTGAACCGATTGCAGGTCCGTAGTACGCGAAGTCGTGGCTGTGATGTTCAGCCGGTTACTTGATACAGGTATTCTTGCAGTTGGTTTATTCGCTGTTGATTCGTGGTGAAATAATTTCTGAACAGTGAATCGTTAGAACTTGCTGGAATTGTGTAGAGATGTCGGTGACGTTAGGATGATGGTGGTAACAGAGACGGGGTTTACCGAATGCTGCTTTGATGAAGTTTGTGAATATCAACGTCGTTGCTTGTATCTTTCTTGGAAATTACTGTATCTGATGTGGTCAATGGCTAGACTTCTAAAGTATAAAAAAGGCAAGCTTTTATAACGCTCAGTAGGTTCCCATAGGGTTGTGCACAGCATCTCTCACGTGGTTTTATTTTACGCAGCAATTAGCACAACCGGGAAAGGAATAATTTGTGCCAATACCGACCATTTACAGCAGTGGACACAACCGATTGGAAATAGCAGCCAAAAGTTAATGTTGCCAACTATGCATGTATGATATATATATAGAGAGAGGAATTTTCACTCGAGTGTATGCTACACATAGAAATAGTTTGCAATCACAAGGCGGCGAAGTGGCAGAAAAGGCGGCAAGCTTAGCACGTCAGGCGAAATGTTTAGCGATATTTCGTCTGCCCCTACGTTCTGAGTTCAAATTCCGCGGAGGTCGACTTAGCTTTTCATCCTTTCGGGGTCGATAAGTTAAGTACCAGTTGCGTACTGGAGTTGATCTAATCGACTAGTCCGGCCAAATTGTCTGTCCTTGTTTGTCCCCTCTATGTTAGCCCCTTGTAGGTAATAGAGAAATAAGAAACGTTGGCACGCCGGCCAAAGTGCTTAGTGGTATTTCGTCTGTCGCTACGTTCTGAGTTCAAATTCCACTGAGGTCGATTTTGCCTATCATCCTTTCGGGGTCGATAAATTAAGTAGCAGTTGCATACTGGGTCGATCTAATCGATTGCTTCCCTTCCCTTGTCTGTCCCTGTTTGTCCCATCTATATATAGCCCATTGTGGGTAATAAAGAAATTTTAAAAATCACTCCGTTTTAATCAAATCAATTGAATATAGGGGATTGAGATTGGGGTGAGCTGAAGAGAGAGAGAGTAAGAGAAAGAGAGGGAGAGAGAAAGAGAGGAAGAGAAAAAGAGAGAGGGAGAGAAAGAGAGGGAGAGAGAAAGAGATGGAGAGAGAAAAAGAAGGAGAGAGAAAGAGCGGGAGAGAGAAAGAGAGGGAAAGAGAAAGAGAGGGAGAGAGAAAAAGAGGGAGAGAGAGGGGGATAAGAGAAAGAGAAAGACAGACAGACAGAGAGCAAGAGAAAGAGAGAATGACAGAGTGAGAATTAGAGAGGGAGAAGATAGACAAAGATATAAGGAACCATTTAGAGAATTCAAATTAGTTTTCTGGCACATCGGGCAAGTGTCTTCTTCTATAGCCTCGGGCCGACCAATATATATAACTTAGATAACTTAGATTTGTTTTGGCCATTATCGGCCC
>JACXVO010047554.1:5340-17091 GCA_015501135.1 Hapalochlaena maculosa
TGATTCGGTTGTTAGACAATGGCCATGCTGAGGCATCACATTGAAATTCTAGTTGAATGAATCAATTCCAGTACTTACTATTCTTTGGTCCCGATACTTATTCTGTCAGTGTCTTTTGCCAAACCACTAGGTTATGGGGACACTAACATACCAACACCAATTGTCAAACAGTGATGAGGGAGAAACACACACACTCTTTCAGTTTTCGTCTACCAAATCCACTCACCAAACTTTGGTCAACCCATGACTATAACAGAAGACACTTGCCCAAAGTGTCACATAGTGGAGCTGAACCGGAGACCATGTGGTTGGGAAACAATTTTTCTTACCACCCAGCCACACCTGTACCTTGGTCAACTTGTAAGGCTTCTATCCTGTGTGTGTGTGTGTGTATCCTCCACTTCCGCTTGACAACAGGTGTTGGTGTGTCTACATCCCAAAAGCACTTATTCTATTGGCTCTTTTGCTGAACAGTTAAGTTCAGCAAAAGAAACCAATAGAACAAGTGCTAGACTTCAAAATAAAAGTTCTGAGGTCAATTGTTTTTCAACTAAACCCTTCAAAGTGAGGTTTCCTGTATGGTGACAGTCAAATGACCAAAATAGATAAAAAGTAAAGGATAAAAAAACATATTCATTGTATCAGAGCTGTAACTTCTCAGTTTAGAGAAGTAGAGGTTCAATCTGTAGGAGACTCCGAGATCTCTGAGCTATGCACCCTAAAGAGTAAAATTACTCCTAAAATCCTTTGTAGGAGCCCTATTTTGGGTGCTTTCATTCACAGTTGTACTTTCAGTCAGTATTCAACATTCATGACCATGGATGGGGACAGGCACAGAAATCAAATTTAGTGAAGAAAGCAGGTTCACTTTTTTTTCGTACCAACAATATTGACAAGTGACCAAGACCTTTGTGATATGCTGTACTTGAGAAGACTCATCAAGCCAAGTAAAACCATAGTCATGTGCTGGTAGCATATAAAAAGCACCTGCTACATTTTCAGACCGTTGGCAATAGGAAGGGCATCCAGCCGTAGAAACCATGCCAAATCAGACTGACACCCAGTGCAACTCTCCAGTTTACCAGTTCCAGTCAAAATTGTCTAAGCCATGCCATCGTGAAAAGCAAGCATTAAATAATGATATTGAATGCTAAAAGCATTTAAACTAGTTATATCCAGCGAAAATATTCTACCTGTTTTATATTCAAACTGACCAGATCCAACTTCTTACACCTACCCTACAATGTTATTCTATAAACAAACAGTCACATCATTGAAACCTTGAAGTTACAAGATACTGTATGATTAATTAGAAACAATGCAAGCAAATAATCATTACATTTGACACAAAGTAATCTGAATGCTAAATGACTTAAATTAACATACCAAACGAAATCTAACTAAAATATGAATGATATTGTGAATCCTTAATTAAACGAGGCTGGTACATTATGACGAGCAATATACCAGAGATATTTTACTAAGATTCAAGTATAGCTGTTTGGTTAAGGAGCTCACTTTGCAACAGCATGATTTGGGGTCCAGTCTCATTGTGCATCTTGGGCAAATATTTACAATTATAGCCCTGAGCAGACCAATGCCTTGTAAGTGAATCTGGTCAAAGGAAAAATGTGTCAAAGCCTATCGTGTGTGTGTGTGCTTGTTTTTTGTGTCTTAGTTCTTCTCCTCCTACTGCTTAACAAATAGTTTTGTTTTCTTTATAGGTCTCTGTAGTTGTAACTCAATGGTTTGGTTAGTACTAGATTTCAAAAGTACTGGGGTCAATAGCAAATGATGGTGAGAGGAATGGATATGGCTGATAGCAGAGCAGGGTAGGTATGCAAAGTTAGGGAGAGTGCACAGATAAAGAGTTGAGGGGCCTGCATCGGGTGGAGGAGTGTGGGAAAGATAGGTGGCAGGGAAGTTTGATAGCAACATATGTATTTGGTTAGGGGGAGCTTTGCTAAAAGAAAAAAAGACATGCCTGTATGTATGGATGGCAATGATTTTAACTTAGCTTCATACCATCTTCTCAAGTATGGTATATTGCCAGAAGTTTTGGTCTCTTGTCATCTCAGTGAAGCTCAACATCTGAAGATCCTTTCTCACCATTTCATCTCACATCTCTTCCTGGGCTTTCCTTCCACAATTAGGGATCAGCATATATATGTGTGCATACAACATTGTGATTGTCCCCCACCACCATTGTTAAACAACCAGCATTGGTTTGTTTACATTCCTGTAACTTAGTGGTTCAGCAAAAGATATCAATAGAATAAGTACCAAGTAGTGCAGTTACTTCTTTCGACTAAAACCCTTGAAAGGATTTTAGTTGACTGAAGCAAAATGCCTGGAACAAGATATATGTCATATTAAAAAATTCTATAATTCCCACACTGAGGTAGCACAGCTGAAAAAGCTTATGAATAAGATAACTAATTTAGATTTATCAGGGTGTAGAAACCAGTGAGCACAAATCTAGAACAGCAGAGGAATCTAGAAAAGCAGAGGTATACAGAGTTTTCAACTAGCTGACACCAGTATATAAATTAACCCTTTTGCATTTAGATTACTCTTTTAACTGCAATGCATATTTGTCTAGTTTTGAATTAATCATACATTATCTTGTGGCTGCAAGTTTTTAATGATACAATTGTTTATCTTTAGAATCACATTGTAGGATTAGTGCAAGAAGCTGGATCTAGTCAGTTTGAACATAAAATAGGTACAATATTTGGGGTGGATATGGCTGGTTTAAATGCTTAAGGGTTAGAGATAAAAGGGCACACTGAATATCAAAAGAAAACTCTAGATTTCTGAAAACAAAAGAGAAAGTAGTCACAATTGGATTGTCTTTCCTCATTTGAGCTTTAACAAATAGCTATTTGTATGCTGACTCTACCTAGACTTTCCTAGCCCTGTCTTTCTTCTCTTTAACCACTCCTTCATCCCACCCACATTCTCACAAGGTGCTGAAGTGACCAATCTTCTAACTTTTTCCCCCTTCCAAAATTCCTCACCCACACATATTTCCCATTTCTCTGCAGTCCGTAACCAACACGCCTGAAACCCGCACCTGGCTCTCTAGAACAAATGTCTTGATTTCATTAGTTTTGAATTAAAATCTTCCACCAAACTTTAATCGCAATTTGTGTTCCTGACACTAGCTTAATAACTAAATTATTTTACTAAATTTTTTGTTATATTTATAATTAATTGGAAGAAACACAAACCATCTCAAAATAAATGTGGTAGCAAAAGGGATACACCAAATAGGGTTTGTAAAGATTATAAGTAAAGCCTGACACCAAACTATTACCAAAAAAATGAGTATGTCCACATAGTAGATAGGAGCTTCTCATAACTAAACTGATCTCTTTCATTTAGTTATTCTGGATTTCCTCCATTCAGCCACTAAAATACTCTATAATGATACTAAATATACTGTAAGCCCACTGGACATTACCTAGAAAGCTATCTACTAAAATGGTGCTAGTATTTGTAGAAGTAAAACCAGTAAACAGTAAGAAAGTATACATTTAACCCATTAACATTTAAGCAAGCCATATCCAACCAAAATATTCTGTCTTATGCTCAAAACAGCCAGATCCAGCCTTTCACATCTACCCTACAATGTTATTCGAAAACAAATCAATTGCATCAATCAAATTCTCAAAGCTACAAGATAATGCAAGATTAATTCAAAATAATGTGAATAAATGAGCATTACATTTGAGAGACTAATTTGAATGCTAAAGGTTCAACCCTTCCATCAAATCAAAATGTCCAACAGCACGAGTAAGAGAGCAGTCTCAAATCAACTGTACTAAAGGCATTCATATTTGACTCTTTCATTACCAGTGTCTATGACTTTCAATCAATTTCAAAAATAATTTAATACAGTGCCCTAGCATGGCCGCAGCCCTGGCGCTGAAATGATAAATGAATTAAAGATATCTTTGTCATTGCATACAGGCTCACTCCCAGCCAAGCATCCCTAATCAAACAGGTTCATAGGTGCTGGTGCTACATAGAAATCATTCATGTCAGTACTGCATCCAAACACCCAGCCCTCTCTGTAAAGTGGTTGGCATTAAGAATGGTGTCCACCCATAGAGACCATGCCAAAAAAGACAAGGAGCCTGAACAGCCCTTCAGCTAGTCAGTTCCAGTCAAACCATCCAACCAATGCCAGCAGGGAAAATGGACATTAAATGATAATAATGAGGAGGAGGAGGAGGGTGATCTTTGTTATAATTAATTTGACATTTGAAAGGTAACAAAAGACTCTTGCATAAAATTATAATGGAAAATTTCTATTTAAATATAAACACTTGAAAACAAGAGGTTTCATACGATAGAAAGCAGAAGCAGTTTGAGTAAGTTAGTATCAAAAGAGTCAAATTGCAAAAACAAAACAAAAATCTCTATCAAAATGTCATTACAGCAATGAATGGTAACAAAATGCCAGTTGCTCCTCACCAGCCAAAAACATACTAATATAGAAATTTGAAAGTTTGGTTATATTGAAAATTAATGAAACATCTGGGCACCTTGGAGACAAAAGAACTTTTATTTTCAATTAAAACAAACGAAACACAAGAACAGTTTCTTTAAGACAAATTGTTGTGGAATGTGCTTGCAGTAAATAAGCATTCAGGATGGATGTACCTAAAGTGAATACTGGAAACCAGAACTTCCTTAGTTTAGTATTTTGTTATTACTTCCCTAGTTTGACTGAAAGTTAAGAAAAAAAAAGGCAAATGTAATAGCTTCTCATATGTATTTCGAGCATATTGCAATAAGAGAGATGGTACACTGAAATAACAGAGAGAAGAGGGAGGTCAAGGAAGACATGATAATCACTGTGTATTATATTCACAAGATGTACTTCAGGAAAAAAAAAGATAATTTAGTGACAGATGCATGAAACCTGTCAGCATGGAAAAATAGAAAATAATGAATTAGGTAAAACTTGACTTGAGAATAAAACATCCAAAGAACAAATTGTATCTTTTAGGTTTGCTTGCAGCTGAGTTTTTTTTTTTTCTTCTTCTTTCTGATTCCCCATTTTCCATTGATTCAAGACAAACTGATATAACAAGCAGGAAGAAGTTAAAAATCAGTCTAAACTGTCACAGGATCATATATAAGACACAATCTACAAATACATCTTAAATATATTTTGCTCAAGAAACACTACAGAAATAATGGTAACCATTAAACAGAGAAAATACTGATTCTGATCAAAATAGAAAGGTTTCACATTTTAGCACAAGGCCAGCAATTTCCGAGGGGCTAAGTTGATTAACTCAACCTCAGTGCATAACTGGTACTTGTTTTATTGACTCTGAAAAGATGAAAGGCAAAGTCAAACCTGGCCACATTTGAATACATATTTTGAACAAAATATATTAATAATACAAAATTTTATTGCATTATTATGAAATAAGGCTACTTTGGACCAAGTAAAATGCAAAATTTTTCACAAAGCCATGAGGGAAGCAACAAAAATTTAAGTTCTAGTCCCACAATGTGATAGAATTCAGTAGATTCCATATTCTATACTTATCCCTACATTTTAAGTTTACACATCCACAGGAAATTATTAATACAGTGTCACTAATTTAAGAAAATGTTTGAAATCTTTATTAATTTGTCTCTCTCAAAATAATTAACCATCAAGTACTAAAGTGAATATAATCGGCTAAACCTATCTCTCTTCAAAATTGTTGGGTTTTCTATACCTAAATCTGAGGACGTCATTGTTTGTCTGTCTTTCAAACTGCTAAGATTCACAAAATAGATAAAAGAAACATGAAAGTCATATGGGATTCAGTTCATTTATTTTTGCAGCAAATTTATAGGATAAAGTATATTAAAGTATATCTCACAAGATATTGTATCATCTTGCCAGATCATATATTGGGAGATGGTATTTAAACACAGGTGATAGCAGTGTTTTGCATCTTAAACGCTGCATAGCAACCTTGAGCAATGCAATAGACTTGGCATAAAAAAAAGAGAGAATGTGCACAACCTAAATGTGATTGCACAAAGATCGTCGTTAGACATAATAACAACATTAAATGCTTTGTAAAAGAAAAAAGAACATAGGGAAGAATAGTAATAGGAAACTATTTTTAATGAGATTGATATAGAGCCAACAAGTTGTGAGAAGAGCAAAGATCATCGTGGTATAATTGTAGAATAAGCAAAGTGAAGACAGTTTTATAATTGCCTAAAGCTGTTTATCAATCACATTTTCTTCCAACAACCCTCAAAATAAAGGAATAAATAACAAACAGCTCGTATTCTAATTAAGAAATAATAAACTTACATCACAGTAACCAAAGAAACAGTTTTTCTCCTATATGATCAACATATGTGCAATAGTGCCACTGCTCTCATTACAAAAAAAAAACTAAGTTTGTTATTTTAGTGAAGTCAATTCATAAAAACAAGACATGATGCAGAAAAAATATTTGTATAAAATTGCCTATTTAACGACAAATGACTAAATATGACTGACGTTAATGTATTAAAAATTATTCTGTTCATAAATTTTGGCCCTAGAAAAAAAAACATAATGCAGTAAGTAACAGTACAACTAGACTAGTAAGAATGCAGGTACAAAATTACTGATTAGTGCTAAAATGTACTTAAGTATGGTTGTTATGGTTCCATCCAAATCAGCTCTGATCGAGCAGATAGCCTAAAAGGCATTCCAGCCGTAACCTCCCCATCTTTTTGTAAATGTAAAACTACGTTATCAAACATGTCACATTCTAAAGATGTTACGGTGTGATTGTATGGAACCTGGCTGTTATTTCTGCTATGTCGAGTGACCGCGCAGAGACGCCCTCGTTGGCTCGTCGTAAGTATTGGTTATTGGAGCTGGTAGTAGTTTGAGAATGTAGTGAAGTGTGTCCAGAGAATATGAGACAAATGAAGTACTGATTATTATTATCGAGTAATAAGGGTAAAAAATATTTTTTTAACAAATGAGTTTTCAATTAAACAATTTGCAGTACAGCTCAGTTTCAGCAATCAGTTTAATTATACTAATGTTTTGATTTTTACGAGTGTAAATGTCAACGCTTGACTTCAGTAGGAAAAAACATATTTAATATCTATTAGCCACACACAGTTACCTTTAATTATCAATTTATTCATATCAAAACGAAGAGGTAGAAGCTGCTGTAGTGATTGATTTATTAAGTGCTAAATTCTGAATATAAGTCATATTGGAGTCTCTGCATGGTTGTTTCACCTGCTAGAAAAATAGCAGCCAACTTTCCCTTTAAATCACACCTTGCCGTTTTAATAATATATCTACGATTACACTGGATAATGGGCGAACTTTCAGAATAGCTGTCACGAATAAACTGTATTTCTTGGAGTGTGGGGCTCGGTATTTTTCTTTATTATATGATATCCCACATTCTAAAACACGTGTAATTCGATTTTTTTTTTGTTTCCAAAAATCCACGTTTTATTTATTTTTAATTTCTTAACCACCACAATCCCTTCGGCGTGCCTTCGGAATAGCTGTCATGATTAAAATGGATTTCTGGAGATGGAGAAAGGCAAGGATGAAGTAGATGGGTGAAGGGGGTTAAAGAAGTTGGCAAAATGTGGATTTTTGAAACTGTTTTCTCTTCTTTTTCTAATGCGAATTGTAGGTTTTAGAAAGTGGGATATTATTATTTTTAAAAATACTGAAAACAAAAACAGGAAAAATAAACGTGGTCATCTGTGGAACATTTTTTTTATCATAATAGGTAAGCTCAATCAGAGCCTGTGTAAGTTATGTAAAACAATAACAAAACGGTAAATATTAACTTCCTGTTGTAAATTACATTTTAGAATTTGAAAACAAAGTTAAAAGACGGAAAAATTTAGTGAAAATTCTACTAGTTAACCAATTTCATCTGACAAAGGATAAGAATATTATTAATTCCTAGTGGCCGAAATAGTTAACAAAGTCATCAAAATAAACTATCAATTAATAGTTGTAAATAATTTATCTTGAAATATAAAATCCTGTGGAAAATAATCCTGAAATATTTCGGTAAATCTAAAATAAGCAGTAAAATCTGACTACACATCTCAGAATCAGGTCAAGATGTGCCAAAGTTAGAAATCTTTATTATTATTATTATTCCTCCAGCGTGTACCATTCTTACCAACAAACAGATATTTGGTAGTTCCAAGTTGATATTTATTTCTTAGATGTTTTTTTTTTATATAAATGATTAGAATTATATTCATCATGCATTAAAAAAAAAGGAATATGCAATGCCAAATAACTACTGGTTGTATGGAAAGCGAAAAAATACAAAAACTCCTTGCTTACACCATCAAATTATTTAACTGCTGCCAAAGAAAAGATTCCATGAAAGTAAGGGGAGGGTTTTGATCTAACAAAGGAGATGAATAAGTATTTTTGTAAGGTTTTTCTTTCTTTTTTCACATATTGACTCTAATACAAAGTAACAGTTGTAAACAGTATTCCACCTTTTTAAGCTTTGCATGATTTTGTGAAATAACTAAGTCAAGCAAATAACTAATTAAGACTTTTCACAAATTTTATTTCTTATACACGCGCGCGCGCAGAGTGAGAGAACAATTACCTATATATATATAATGTATGTATGTATGTATGTATGTATATATATATATATATATATATATATATATATATATAGGGAGAGAGAGAGAGAAAAGAGGACCGAAATCCTTCAAAAAGATGCCAGGTATGTATGTGTGTGTATATATATATATATATACATACACGTAGGTGTGTGTATAAATTAGAGGTGACAGTGTAATGCTAACGCATCAAAATCATCGTGGTTAGACTGTTGACAATGGGGGAAGAAAGCAGGAAATTTCCAGGCTACACAAAAAGCACTTGAATAGAGAACTCTAGATTTTTCTGTTCTTCTAAACAATAAAGCATGTTACGCCTTCCTCCCACTTCTTGACATTAGTCTGTTTTGTATTTTCTTTCTTCACGAAACAAACACTTAATAGCTGTCTCCATCTCCAAATGTAGCATATATTGATTACTACCTTTGAAATATTAACGTATGATGTCTTTTTAGATAGCAAGGAGAAAGAGAATTGCAAACTAAACGAACTAAAAATGAATTTTTCGGACTATCATTCTCCACATGTGATCCTATTTTTTTTTTCTTTCATTTCTGTGGCGCGAGTTAGATGCATTAAAGAAATACACTTGTAATCTTAAGGAAGGATATTGAGAACTTGTATGAAAAACAGACCGGTGTTTTTACAAGCAATAATTTCTCGATGAATTCTACTAAGAGACTATGGATGAGTGTTGTAGCGGAAATTATTAAGGTTTTTAATGGATCTAAAGATGCAATGCAGGGCTTAGTAAACAAATTTCTAACTCTGAGGAAGCTGCCTTGTGTTGGCTATTAACTCCCTTTCCCTCTCTAATCCGCATGTTTCAAGAACCGATCACACCTTACGGAAAGGAAAAACAAGAATAGGCACAAAAGTTGTGTTAAACTCTAAACAATACTCACCAGAATAGAACAATTTGGATCGCATGAATCCTCCTGAGAAAGGCGCACAAATTCTCCAAAGGTAAACAATAACACAAACACGTAAAACAATAACACTAAACAACTACTCATGGTCGGCCATATTTGAGGTCACATGACAGAACTCTAAACCAGTTATGATGATGCAGCGAGCGTCAACATCCGCGTCGCCGCCCTCATCATCATTCAGTATCACCTTATTGAAAGATGCATCTCTTTTATCACAGACGAACCAAATAGTATATAAAGAATAGTTTATGTTCCAGTGTTCAAATCCCACCGTTGATGACTTAATCATTCACCTTTCAAGAGACGATAGTATAAATACCTGTAAGATGCAAGGGTTACTTCAGACTATTATACATAGCATTTCTTAGTTATATTAATGCTTATTCAAAATAAATTATTGCTTAAACTAACATTGTTATTGATAATCGTTAATTGAAAGACACATTTATCTGTAAACTTCAGTTACAGAAAATAAACGAAATTATATTTCACCAAACAAGAGAATTTTCCAATTAAAAAACAAAACAGTATTTTTCCTCAATATAAAAAAATGTCCAGTTGTCGTTGTTGCTTTACATTTTCCATACATCAAAGAGTAAAGCAATCTCGGCTTATAATTTAGGTACAACTGTCGGATTTCCCTGTTTTGAGTTGGAAATGTATTTTTCTCTGTTTCTTTCTTACTTGAATAATTTAGAAGAGGAATAGTACCATTGGTTCTTTCAAAGGACTTGTAGAAAAAGCAAGATTTCTTCATACCAATGACTTGGTCCGAATGCTTACAACTGAGAGGACTTTGCTATGTAAGGGTATTGCAATGGCAACAGTCGATTAAACTTACCGCCCAAAAATGGGAAACGGACCTCTGAAGAACTTCTGCTGTCTCTACCAAGTTTCTGTGAAAAGGCTTCAAAACATTGGGAAAGTTCATTTATTCATGTTATCATGAAACAGGATGTAATTTGGGAACTTCTTGACCACAAACCAATGTCATGGTAAAGGGCTGCATTTGATACACTGGAAGTGATAGCCCAACAAGCCTTAATTCAGACAAATAAATGTCTTACGATGGCCAATTCCAAATCTCTTACCTTTTGTACCATTAGGTCGGCGAAATTTGTACTTTTCAAAGAACTTTAATGGAAGAATATAATGGCGCTTATCGTTGACTTCTCTCGGGATTTTTTTTATTTTTTGCAACATATCATCTTGTCATCTAAATTAAGAGTCACCAACTAATGGGCCGTGAATAATTTGATATCAGGCTGCACAGAAATAGTAGTTTTCTTAATTTTGCATTATATCATATATGCGTATATTATAATATAATAATAGTTGAAATAAAGGGTATAATACACAATGTAATAATTGCATTTACATTATAGACGCAATAATTAAACTATATATATTACGACTTATTTTATTTTGTTATGCGTGTAATCCCAGGATCCGTAGAAAAATTGTCTTCCATGAAACCAGTGATGCAAAAAATAAAAGGTTAAGAGACTGCTGATCTAGATGTATACCTGTGTCTTCTAGCCAGATTCTGACTTCTGTGACATCTCTTCCTCCTTCTCTCTGGCGTTTATAAAGAAAATCCCTAGACTCGAACCCTTCAAAATCCTATACTGCCTCCTTATTTTGCTTGAGATTTGTGGGGGGGGGAGGTGTTCTCAGCGGTGAGGTTCAGATTTTTTGTCAACCGGTTCTATTACAAAAAACGTAAATTTATCAGCAAATAAACTGATCAATTTTAATTATTTCCAAAATAGCATTTCCAAATAATGGTTAAGCAAGAATCATTATAATGATATTAGGGAGTGTCTATATTACTGTACTATATTAATGAACTTAAAAACATGAAGATATATCTTAGGTACCAGCATACTGAATACACTTGTTTGAATGTTGTGCTCTTTTCAGTTATTATTTTTCTTATAAATTATATGTATATTATTGCTTATAGATTTTATGATTATGTATATTCTTCAGAAGGTGAAAATAGGAATACTTTATTATATACGTTATTTATTATATATAGATTTTGCTTTTTTGGCATTAAATTCTATTCTATAAATGAAAAAGATAAAAATAAACGAAATCTTTATGAAATAAAAGAAATTACAAACAAAATTTTTACTTGAATCTTTTAACAAATTTCGCA
>JACXVO010047614.1:24916-35091 GCA_015501135.1 Hapalochlaena maculosa
TTGTCTATTATTTTAACTTCATGAGACAATACCTCAGCTTCCATTCTCACTATCTATATAATGTAAAGAGGGATGGCTCAGTGCCTAAAAAGATGAGCAAAAAATACACAAAGAAATGGTCCATCTAAGTAACAATCTATTAAGCAACAACTACCCCCATAAACATACTATCCACTCTAATTATGAAGAAAAGAAAGGATGAAATCAATATACTATCCACAGTCTGTCTACCCTATGTGAAAGGCCTCTCCAAAAAGATACAAAAAGATATGCAGCTCATATGACATCAGGACAGTATTCAAGAGTAAATCCCTCGCAAACCTCTCCTTCGAGTAGAACCACCAGTAGAAGAGGATATGATTAAAGACTGCGTGTATACCATCCCATGCAGTTGTGGTAGGTTATACAAAGGTGAAGCAGGCTGTCCCCTTAAAATAAGGGTAGACGAACATCACAAAGCTGTGATATGAGGATATGTTGAAAAATTGGGTATAGCTGATCATGTATGAAGAATGGAAACCACCTCCCCCTGTGAAGTTAAAATAATAAGACAGAGAACACCACTGGAAAATACAAAGACTAAAAGAAGCAGCATGTATGCTAGGGCACAATAACCTCCTAAGCAAACCAAGTGCAGATATGAATAGCAAATGGGAACTGGTATTATGGAAGGATAGGAAAATATTAGATCTATAAACTCTAAAATTCACTCTGTAACTGCCTACAGGCATATGGCATAGTGGTTAAGAATGCAGGCTACTAACTCCAAGATTCTGAAGTTAGTTCCAGGCAGTAAATATTATTATTATTATTATTACTATAATATAAAAATGAAACAAAAAATGCATTTCATAATGTACAAAAGATATCAGTTGAGGCCACAGAAAGAAATATTAATATAATAATAACATTGAAAAATACCTTAGTAATGAGAACTCATGTTCAAAATTTCCACAAAACACCTGATGAAAGTTGGAAGGTATATCAGCCAAAACACTTGCTAACAACAAACAAGACGAGAACAAATATCCATCAAATATAAATAAAGTAAGTAATGTGAATTATTTCTGGTTTGAATAATTCAGTAAGTTTTGTGGAAAACATGTTTAATGGCTGGCTACTCACCCAATCACTGAATTGTAAAATGATTAGGGGGTTACTTTGTTGGCTGAAAAGCAGATAACTTCTTTTTTGAGTGGCGGAGACTTTCCGGATGAAAGAAAGTTTATAGAACCTATTTCTTGGTATTCAGTGAATCAATTCTGAAAATGCTGTCGTTACTTTGCTGTACACTTTATCTTTGCCTTCATAGATTTCAAAAAAGGGAACCTATGGGATAGAAAATAACTGTTTAATCAAAAGAAAGTGGAGATTTAATTTGTATTGATGTATGAGGAGAGTTTAATGAGAAGTAAAGCCAGTAATACTGATCTCTAAACTATGTGTCTTTCTCTTCCTGATTTTACCAGCATGGAAGGTGGATGTTAAACTATGATTATTTATTCTTTTGGTCACAATCCTAGAGGTCTTGAACATGACCAACAGAGATACCGAAATTGAAATGAAAGAAGTAAATTTGATCCTTTCATTCCCATTCTTCTGGTGACTGAAGCAGGGAGAGTATTGTTCTGGTATTAATGATCTTTGCACCAATTCAACTTCCTGGCTTCTCTCACTCATAAAAATTGATCCAAGACACTCAAACTTCCACCTGCTTCACTGTAGCACCATTAATGTGCAAAGTGCACTGGATAGGCGTTCTTGAGGTGACCAATGCAACAGTGATTCCCAGTTTTGCTGTGCAACACCCAGCAGTAAACCTATTTAGTGAATCAATTTGAATTTTAGCTTCTGACAATCTAACTAGCATCATGTTATCTGTAAATATCAGTCAACTAATCTCACACCCATTATTTCCTCTCTGGCTGCAAATATCAAACCAGTTTATAAAGATAAGTAAAATTAGTAACAGTAGAATTAATTGGATCAATTATACATTCTTATCTGACGAAGAAGGTCTTGTGGAGACAATGTCATCATAAAACAACTGATTAAATCAGAATGAACAACTTTGTTCCTTACAAGTTGTACTTCATATCTTATCTCTTCCTGGTCACCTCTCTATCCACTGAACTTACCACACTATAAAAATATAAACTTCAGTCTCAGGCGCAAGTCTACACATATTGAAAGAGAGAACAGTTATGACAGTACTTAATGGGTTCTTCTTACTCTATGAAAACACTTTGAAATGCAAGTTGATATTGGCAGGATTTGAAACCAGAACATAAATTACTAAAATGAAATAACACAAGATATTTTGTCCAAAGGTCAACCAATTCTGCTAATAAATGCTAGTTCAAAACTTACCTCAATAACTTTGAAACCTTTTATCTTCAACTGGCGAATTCTAGCTTTGTGAAGGCCTGTCAGAACATAGGCTACTTCGTTGTTACTGTGAAACCGACAAAAGGCATTTGGGCCCAACACTAAGAGGGCCACTCTGCAAATAAATACAATATTCATTAAGTTGCCTGAATGACAGAATTAGTAAACTCTAGAATAAAATTATATTAAGAAATCAACTTCCTCTTTAGACATCCTGTTCTTTTGTCAGCACTCACTTCTACTCACCTTTTAGGAATTCACTTTGACACCTCACCATCATTATTTTATCTCTTTTCCATTTCCCTAATATAAGTAGCTCCTCTACAGAAAGAAACTGGTTTGATTCTGGACCCTTCTTTTCATACTTTAACCTCTCATCTCTTAGTATAAGCCCTACTCAGTCAAATGAGATCTTAATGTTGCAGGCTACATGATGACCTCAGTAGTGCTGGTGCAACAGAAAAAAAAGGCATCCAATACCTTTGTTGTAAAGTGGTTGGCATTAGAAAGGGCAACCAGCCATAGAAATGATGCCAAAACATATATTGGAGCAAAATTTGGTCTTTCAACTGATCAGATCCTGTTAAAGCATCCAGCCCATGCTTCCATGAAACAGACATTAAGCGGCGACGACGACGAACACTAATGATTTCTAAATTGGGCACAAGATCAAACATTTTAAGGGGAGGAATTCATTGAATATTTGATTGATATTTATTAACCTAAGAATTGGAATTGCAACTCAAGAGCTCAAATAGCTGGACCAGAGGTAGCTAAACATTTTAGCTGACACTGCCAAATCACAGCCTTCTTCAATCTTTTATTTGCTTCAGTCATTGGATAATGGCTATGCTGGAGTACCACATTCAAGATGGTGCTCCAGCAAGGCCATAATTATGATGAGAGCAATAATAATAAAATGAGATGACAAAAAATGTTGTACCTTTGAACAGAAGAAGACCCAACCATCTGCAGAAGGAGGCTGTTCAGAGGTGTTGTGGTTTTACTTAGGTCATTAGTTTTATTAACAGACTTAAAACCATTTAAAACCCACTGATCAAGAGGTAGAAGTTTGCCATCGTGACCAATCTGCATCTCTATATCTGAAAGCATACAAAACATTTTGTTATTAATTATAATAAAAGTGAATGACTGTGAGTATATTGACTTTAAGAGGTTGTGAAAAATAGGGTTCTCTAAAGTAAAGCAAACGAGCATTGATAATTAGAGGCATGGGGAATGGTTTCAGACTCTTTTGTCCTTAATTTTTTTCTGGAACATTAAATCGTGAAGTAGATAGGCTATAAAACATAGTATATAAATAATAGGTTAGAAAACCCTAGCTTTGAAATTTTTATTCATGTTCTCTTGAAGTTTTTGTTTATTTGCTGACTGTTCTCAGTTGTCTCAAAATAGTCCGACAACATAATACCCAGGCAGACATGTATAGGAGTAGTTCAGACAGAATAAGCACCAATAGATAATCAAAGCTGAGTTGTTCGTATATTGTTTAATATTATTAGTTCTTGATGATGATGATGAACCCTAGTTTAACGTTGATCCAAAGCAAAAGTGCAGTTAAAAGTGTTCCACTTGTGACAATCCTGGGTATTATTATTATTTATTTGTATTTTGTTTTGTTTTCCAAACAAGTATAATCAGGAGTATTATCCAAAGTGAACTTGAGGGTAGGTTCAGACTACCATTTTTGAAGACGGAAGGTTTGTTGGATTTTTCTTGCAGGTCAAGAAAAACATGGATGAGTGATTAAGAAGTTTTCTTTGCATCTATGTGGTTTTGGGTTCACTCCCAGTATGTAGAAATTTGTTTAAAGCCTTAAGAATGAAATTCCGTTGACATAAATGTTTGAAAGGCTGTTAAAAGGACAGCATTTTACTTTTGTTTTTGGAATAGCAGAATTAATCCAATGCCTGTTTATACTGATAGGTTCCCAATCTGGTTCTTGAGCACCTTTAGTAGAGTAAATTATGTTGGAAACATTTAGCAAAGATCTCTGATCTGAGGAATAACTTATTCTCAGAGACCTTTTCACACCTCCAAATCTTAACAAGAGAAAAACCAATAAAAAGCAGAAAGAAAAAAGAAACCTCCCACAGCTTGTAGAGCACTGGTAAAATTAGGTGAAACAATTCAATCTAGAAATCCACCAGGAACTCACCACCAATCAACAATAAGCTATTTTGAGAAATTCTTAAAGATTCACAGAGACATATTCAATATTAAATATATCTTCTGGAAGATTCACTTATATGTTAATTGCTGTTGTATTTCTTCAATAACGAACAACTTCTTCTTTCAGACAAATGTGGATTTATAACATTTGGTTCATTAGGGCAAAAGGATTTTGAGTCATATTTTAATGAATTGAGCACAGTGTATTTTCATTGATATATGGTAACAAAAGGGTTAATATTTTATTTTTAAAGTGTGATTTCTAAAATATTAGATTATCAACACAAAAACATCTAAGTTTGTTGTATTCTTCAAGAGTACCTTAACCTTTTAGCTTGCAAATTACTCTGTCAAATGTGATGTTTAGTTATTCACTGTGTTTTGAATTAATCACATAGCTTGGAGTACATGATTAGCTTTGAGATTTCAATGATGTAATTGTTTGCTTTTAGAACAACAATGTAGAGTAGATATGAGAGGCCAGATATGGTCAGTATAAACATAAAACAAGTAGGATATTTGGGCTTGGTAAGGCCAACTTCAGGACTCTGTAAAACATGCTCATAAAAAAGAATGCCAAAAGCTAAAAAGAAATAAAATAGTGAAACTATGCTTACCTGCTGTTTGAAAGTGAGGTAAGAAGCAAACGATTTGGTACTTTTCATTATCATTAATTAGAGTATCAAGTTGTTTAAGAAACTTTAAAAGTAAACTTTCCCGATGTGACAAATCTGAAGATTTCAGATCAGGCAGTTTACAAAACACTTCATGATTCTGAAAAATTCATTAAGGCTTAGAATTAATGGCTATCATAGGAGAGCAATTTCATAATCAAAAATAGAGATGTATTAGCTGTGATAAAGTGCAAGGTGCCCAGAGAAAAATAAAAATTGGGTTCAACACCTGCCAATCTGCTTTTCTGCAGCTTAGTCCCAGGACAGCTTGAACTGAGCAGACTTATGATCAAAGACATTCCTGCCATGACTGATCCATCTTATTTTCAAACATTATATCTGGGATTAAGATATCTAACATATTTTTCCTTTTAAGGTAATAGGGTGTGATTTGAGAGGGATTTAACTGTTATTTCTTGAAGATTGAACATCCACAGAGGCTCTTTTGTTGGTTTGAGCATTCAGTAGTATAAACAGTTGCTCTGATACTTATGCAAGGATAGAAAGTGGACATAAAATAATAATAAAAACTGAATACATAAACATAAAGATAATGACAAAAATTAATAGCAAGGAAACTGTAAAATGTCTGACATCGAAGAATAAACTGTAGCAGATTATTGGTCTTACCGTTGATAAAGTGCAGAGAAAATTGTCTGGTAGAAGCGGTCCTGCATAGTTGGGCCGTTCTAGTTTGACACTTTCACTTAAATGAAACAATTCACGGCGTAAGTCAAGTCTTTGTGCTGAGAAAGTAAAAAAAAAATATTCTTGTAGAGCAGTGAGACAACAAGCACAAACATAACAGCATTGCAAGCAAACAAGAGAGTCTCTATGCCAGGAAACTGAAACTTTATTAATTCTGTTGACAAGAAGGCAATGTATACAAATAAAATATTTTCTGATACACGATCATCCATATCAACATCACTACCACCACCAAAATCAGTTTAACATTCAATTTCTCTGCTTGCATGGAGGTAGATTTTATATGGCCAGATGCCCTTCCAGTCATAGTCATCACCTGTTTTCAAGCAAGAATGATGTTTTTCTCCAGGCTTGTGAACACAAACAGCATGATGGCTGGACACATTTTCATAAACGACACTACTTGTATGTTGGTGACAGTTTGTTTACGACCTACACGAAATATCTAAACAAGAATACGGCAGGCTTCTTTTACCAACTCCACTCACAAGGCTTTAGTTGGCTCCAGGCATTTGTCTAAGGTGTCATGTAGTGGGACTGAACCAAAAACCATACCACTAAGAAGTAAACTTCTTAATCACACAACTGTGCTGTTAATTTCATTTACTTATGCCTTGTTTGTTTGTTTGTTGATGTGACAAATTCTTTTTCAACAACCCATCAGACTATTTAACAAACAGGGAATTCCTAAAAGACACTTCTTTTACCTGGAATAATTTACATATCTCAAAAACACAAACAACAAATATAAAAAGGTAAATATGACAAAAATTAAAGGATTCCTTACTTTTCCTTAAATCATGGAATTGTTTCAGCATTTTGGGTTGGAAGATGAAGTCAATGAGTTGGAAGGGGTAGAGATCTAAAAATGTCATGGCAACCAAAATATTTAACAAACATTGAGGATGTTGCAAAATTTCTTTCTTTCGCTTTCCAGACTCCAGTTCCTGTAGTATCTTATCCCAAAACTCAGGAACTGGTCCTAAAACAGGTTCGAGATTGGCTACAGAAAAGCAGATTTTCGAGATATCTTTCAATCTATACTTGAAAAATTCTTCAAAAATAAGTCGATTTTTTACATTTACTAAAAATTCATCACTGACAAAATGAATGTTGTGGAAAAAAAGTATGACATGCATGAATGTTGAATAAGTGTATTGATGGAGGTGTTTAGAGATGGGATTTATCAGATCATTCAGTTCATGGAATAATGGCAACATAGTTTTATCTACAGACTTTGAACATGATATTTGAAAACCTTTAAATATTGAAGCTACAGTTAATGAATCAGCTTGCACAAGACTTTCATTAAGCTTTTTCACAGAGGCTTCAAGAAAATCTGAGTTTCGTATTTGTTTTTTTGTTTTGAAAAATCCAAGACAAATAATAGCAGTTTCTTCAATAGAGAGACTGTTTGAAATTGAAGGCAGGCGTTGAAGTATTTGAACAGTAATTTCCAGAGGCATTTGGCGGGCAAGATTGGCATAGAACAAACTAAGAACTATTTCATGCTTATTTAATAAGCAGTCTTCAATAATACCCAAAAATGTATGTTTGAACTTACATGTTCGATAATAATAGAGTGAAAAAAAGAAATCATTTGCTTGAAAGAATTGCTTTAAAGTAAAACCTTTTGAGTGTAACACACATTGTTCATCAATGACTTTAGCCAGTTGGACACCAATCTTTCGTTGTTGTTCTGTTGAGCTGGACCGGAATTCCAAATTTATTATTATGTTCATGTAATCAAATAATTGTTCAGTATTCCATTTGGGTAGTTGCTCAATCAGAAGTTGACAAATTTCAAGAAATATTTCATTTGTAAACAACTTATGGCGCTTTTCCGCTGGGAATTTTGATAAATTGTGAAATTCATCAAGGATCTGTGTTGGAGAATATGTCTGAAAGTTACGAAGAAAATCATTCAAGTCTGTAGTTTGGTTTTGATGATGTTTTATATATACCCGAGGTAAAAAAAATGACTGATATTCTTGATTATGAAATAAATAATTATAAAAATGCTCATTTTCAGTTTCTCGATGTTGAAAAACTGGGGCATATTTATCTTCTTGGCAGGAAGAATAACTTCTTTTCAGGAACAGAACTTTTTGATTTTTTCCTTGGATCAAATTGTTTTGATTCTGATAAAATGGCAAGCACTGATGGAGGGAAGATATTTGAAAACCAACAGATTTCCTTAGTTGATTCTGAAATTCTTTGAAACACAGAAGAGAAACAGAAGACGGTGTGTAAAGAAAGCCTAGGAATTGCAAGGAAACCCTTTTGGAACATATCTGGCAAACAGTTTTTAGAAGCATTATGTTCTTTGAGATAGGAATCTGCAAAGAAAAAAAAAAAACGAGACTGATTTCTTCATTTCAAGGTCGACATTCAAAAGTTAGGTAACTGAATCATACGCATTATCATCGTATTGTTTATAAATAGTTTAAACTACAATTCTTAGTCTCTTCCAACAGTCAAAGAAGATACTTTGTTCTAACAACGAGATGTATAATATACAGTTAAATGGCCTTGAAGAACTTTCCCTTCATGAGTACCACTCTGAAGGAGAGATGACCTCGACTGAGTATCTACAAAGTAATTATTATTGTAAGTAAAAGGAAATTAGATCTAGTTTCTATTTAATTTTTTTTCAGAATGGGGCCTTACATTTTAAGGATGTTGTTGAAAAGAGATTTTGTTGTCATATTTAGTAAGTTGATAGACCACATATAGGAGAAACCAACCTCTCAGAAATTTAGATTGAAATCTAATAGCAAAATGTATCAGAGCCAGTTATTCAATATAAATAATACAGACCAATGGATTTTATTATTTGCTTTGCTTTATGGCATGTGCTCTACCCTACTGACTCTGCTTCTTCATAACTTTCTCAAAATTGCTTATTTTTTTAATGAAATTTTCCAGAGATACATTTTAGATGATGATAATGATAGTTATATTCTGATATAATCATACCATCTGGAACATGTTTGCACAAAATTTTATTAAAAAGATATTCATTTTTCAGAAAGTCAAGGGAGAATACCTTCCTTTTAATATGAACTTGCCTAAGACCACCCCAGTTCTAAATCAATTGAAGCAAAAATTGTGTTTTAACAAAATATAATAATAATAATGTTAATAAACCACAGAAACTAAACACTATATGTAAATAAGCTGATACTGCAATATGTAAAAATAAGACTGCTATTTTTAGCAGTTTGAAAGCCTATGCAGAAGTACTTTCAGTAGAAGCACATTTAAATAATTAAATCTCAGGTCAACTCTGATGCAGAAGACATTCCAGCAGTGGCCATCCAGTTGGTTAGGATTTGTAGTGCTTGCTACATTATATGAGTTTCTAAATTGTGTGGCAATATTTCTAAACCTCACCTTTTTGTAGAAACTGGGGTCTCTATTGTCTGAGTTAGATTTTCTGTTTGCAGTATAAATCAGGGTTTGGCAAAGTGATTAAGTTTGAACCCCTGGGGCCTATGTGGCAATCCAAGATGTTGATGATCACCTGAAAAGATTTTGAGAATCAATAGGGCTAATTTATAAGTGAACTAATTCTAAGGCTTAAAACTCATTAATTTCCTGTGAAATTTCAATGTTGTAACACATATTTCCTGTTAAAAATTTCAACTAATGACCACATTTTTATTGCTTTTTATTAAATTTTGCTAAGTATTTTCATTAAATTTCTTTGATATTTTTTATTAAAACAGTAATGACACAAAAGAAGGAATGAACTGTTATATTTAAATTAAGAAATTTTTTTTATTGATTATATCTTAGAAATTTCCATGATGTGGGTCTATAAGTTACACAAGCCTACATTTTTAAACAAAGTAAATACTGAACTGTTTATTGCTAATGCTGATTTCAAATATATATTATGATGATGATTTAATTTTTGCCTATCACGTACAGATTTTGCACAAATGGTTGCCAAAAATATGATTTTTCTTGTCAGTCATTGATTTTTAGATAAAAATGAGAAAATTAAGAACAAATGATAAGAACAATAAAATAGATATGAATAATGTATGTAGGCCTATATATTTACTAAATATATATTTTTAATTCACTTACTATGGCTTTAAATGTAATTTTACTATTTTTCAAACTTTTTTTTTTTATTTCCTTCCAGCTTTTGGTAGTTGCTTGCAGTCAGTGGCGGATCCAAGAAATGTTGTTGGGGGGGGG
>JACXVO010047673.1:218510-228929 GCA_015501135.1 Hapalochlaena maculosa
AACATGCCTGTTCACTGGTATGAGCATCATCCTGAGCCAGTAGTCGAACGAATAAATGTAACTCTTCTCTGGTATTTCCCAGTCAACACCGACAGAATGATCCAAGCTAACCGACCAGACATAATCGTTAAAGAAAAGAAAGAAAATACTTGTACACTAATAGACGTGGGTGTTCCCTCTGATAAAAATATAGCTGTAAAGGAATTCGATAAGTTAAGCAAATGTAAGGATCTGGAAATTGAGATACAAAAGATGTAGCATCTTTAAACAAAAACTGTTCCTGTTATTGTGGGTGCCCTTGGTATGATTAAAAAGGGATGTCAGAAACATCTAGACAAGATCCCGGGAAACCATGTCTCAAGGAGATCCAAAAGATTGTACTAACAAGTACTACCCACATCCTTAGAAAAACCCTATCCTTTTAGGTGTATGGATTGTATTACATGGGGTTGTTTCTCTACTTCCCATACCCCCCTTTCCAAGCTTTCAATCACACTGCAACGTGTCTTATATTTCACTTGCCCTAGGATGATGAGTGTGTTACGGCAAGCGATTGTAAAATACATGCATACAAAATGAATAATAAACAATAATAATAACAACAACAATAACAACAACAATAATAATATCGATGATGGTGATGATGATCTTAATGAAGTAATAATAAAAAACTGATAAAATCATAATTAACATAAATACTAATGCTGGCATGACAGATGGACAAAAGTTTATCACCGACAAAAGTGAGGCGAAACTACAGGAGAGCGCCAATCTCATTATTTGCACAGCAGCATTTCAACAGACACCTTCATCAGAAATAAATAAACAAAGTAACGTACTTTATTCTCCTGGTCTTAAACCTTCCACAACAGAGACATAAACATTACCTTAAAAACACTCAAACGATGTCTATGTAAAGAGAAGAAGACTGAAAAGAATCTTCTGTTTTCTTACATAATTAAAAAATAGAAACAGTTGTCAGTACCTCTGAAACTTCTTCCGTTCCTCACACTGTTAAGAACATTGCTTTCCAGGCGGTATATATAATTTATTCTTTTTTTGTTCTTTGATGAAGTAATGTGGTTGCAAAAAATGATATAAAATTGGTATGTCAAAAATATTGTTTATTTTATTCAAATAACCTATGCGGTTGTCTGTTTCTTTCGATCTAAAATGTAACGCGTAACACAGAATGTAAAAGGGTGCAGAATTTTAATGTGCTGTAGATTACAAGTTTGAGTTGTCAATTTGAGGTAAACTTTTGCATTCTCTTCGTATTGTTTGTTTAACAATTTTATTGCCAATTTGCTAGATTAACTATTATAATAAAAAAACGTATTCTATTAGTCAATGTTACATTTGCGCTTATTTTGCTACTTGATTATTTAATAACCCGCTACTAGCCTCATATACTCTTAGTTGCCATTCTGAGGCCGTTTCAGCCTAAATAATGACCAGAACTGATGAATCCCCCCTTGAGATTTCAGTTAAACTGAAACAGAACGCGGATTGAAGTAAACTTACCAGAGAGAAGTCTTAGCTGTTATAGATATACGTTCTTTTCTGGCTTTGAGCGCACAGCTCAGAGTGAAGAACAACTCACCATACGGCGGATATTAACCGTCCCCTCAACAACTGTGGTATGGGTTTGTAAAGACGATGCAATGCGATCTAGACAGAGGAGAGCAGCTGCCTTTTCTATTCATGTTGCATGCATTGGTGAGGGCGTGGAATGGCGCCAAAAGCCACAGCGAGTAGAAATCGCTATACAGGCTTCTGCACACGCAACTGAGAGTGAACTAATTCCACTCACCAGGCTAAACAAAAACTTATACCGAAAAAAACAGAACGAATTATTATATGGAGTAGTGCTGTATTATAGTCCTACATAACTTTACATTATAACCCAGCTATGCATCTTAGTCTCCAACTAGATGTTCATTTATGAACAATGCCAGTCTTTTGCCAGCACTGCTGGGCCAAAATGTTGTAAGGTGAATTTAAAGGCCTCTACCGCTTAGACGGGAAGAGCCACATATTTCAAATCGGTATTGCCAGGTGAGGTGCCTCGTCTAAATCTGAACATTTCCTTCAAATTCCAGAATATAAAACTGCAATTTATCATACAAAAGTGATATCAAGGACATCTTTACACAGGTATCGATTCGCTTATCCGGGTTGCAGTCAATGAGCCCCAACTTTACATCTGTATATAATCAATAAGCTCATGAAATAAGCTGAGGAGCGCAAGTCATTTCCATCAGTTACAGAAACACAACCAGTATGCTACAAGCGAAGAACCGCTACGTCCAATGCATTAAATACATGTTAGAAGCTGCACATACATCCAATTCTGCTATTATAATCAAAACTGACGAGAAACCAGTGAGATATCCTATTATGCGAGTGAAAGCACCCACTTTTAACGAAGTTGATATGGTAATTCATGGGCAACTGCACAGTTGACTGTACATTATACAGCAATACAAATACAGCGACACGTACAAATACCACCTTCGTTCCCCATGAGTAACAATGGATATCACTGCATGATCTGTTTGTGCAGTTGCAATTCAACATTCTTATGTAGAAAACTTTACGCGTAAATTTTCATGGTTGCTGATGTCAGCTTCAATCGCCTTCGTCACGCAAAACCCCTTTTCAGGGAACGTTCCGTAGACGCTTGCTCATAAATAGAACCGGTGTCTACATTCAAACGAATACGTTAAAACACGTGACAGAATCAGGAACGATGTCGGTGCTGAAGGCCTTGGTAAAATCTGCTTTCTCCCGCCCATGTTCATTGGGAATCCGCGAAACGTGAAGGAGGTAAGAAAGACACCGCGGATTATAAGCGTCACTTTCCCCGACCGGAACATTTGGTCAACCTCTCCTCCAAATGTAAGTCCTCTGTAATTATCAGAGAATTGATTAAGATACGACCCTATTGATGAAACCTTCTAGTTAAATTTGACACTACTCATTCGACTCATACAATCAAGCAATGTAGCCGAAGAGAGTGGTATCACACATCTACATTCTCAAATGGCTGCTTAATATAATCAACGCGACCGAAATTGGTAGATTTATGTCCGCATTCATTTGCACGAGCATCTCTGTAATAATGATTACAAACATGGTTCATGGATCATGTGGAAGAGAGGTCAACATGGATTCACAGTGCCATAAGGAAAGCATGTACATGAAGATATTTACACGACTTTTTCTTCGAGTCACGTAATCAGTTAAGACCGCTAGTCAATGTAAGGTCACTGAAAGCAATGAAATGGAAGAGATAGGGCAAATATAGCACAATCTTACGTCGACAATTGATGGATTATACCCTAGAGACCGTTTCATCTCAAAATATTTCACGTTCACACCAACCCTTTGTATTGAAATTCGGTAAAATTTACAAAATAAATCGACAAGTATATGACTAAATGTCCAGATACATCATCTATTCCCATCAAAATGGATAAGAGACGATATGAAATCACTCGATTTTCAGTCGCACGGTACTTCTGCTGTATTGATGAATTCTGGAGTTTTTTTTACTATCTTCACATTGAAGTAAAAAAGAAACAGAATGTCTACTTCTCTAGTTCAAACAGTATTCAGCTGACACAAGACAACTAGAACACCAATCTCACATCAAGCTCACACCTTTTCGTATTTGTATACAGATAGATGACATATTAGATAAGACCTTCCTGTATACTCAGATTCAATCACTTTACATTTGGTAAAAAAAACGGTCTTATTGGAATATAGGAAACAAGTACAACGTGTCAGGGAACGTCAAAAACGTGAGATTTCCTCCACTCTTAGAAGAGTTTATAAAATTTGCCCTAACGAACTTGTATGATTTAACTTCAACTGCTGTTGAATGAGATCATGGGGACGACATCTTTCAACGACCTGAAAAGCTTCAAATGTGATGTTTTTTACTACATACGGCAAAGTATGTTTTAACTTAACTTGGCCTCAGGAATATGGTGCAAAGATAGTTACAATGCACAAGTAAAGTAATATTCGAAAACTATTTGCAGGTCATTAACGTTTTAATGTGGCCTCGGGGATATGGCGCAAAGGCAGTTACAATGAACAAGTCAAGTAATATTCGAAAACTATTTGCAGCTCTAGCACTACCAAGGACAACTTCTAAATGCCGGTTAAATGATGAAGTGCACAAAACCCTCATCTACATTCAAAGCAGCCAAATTAATGTCGAAAAGAACATCTCTTATTTAATGCTTTACCGAAAGTTTTTAGGAGGGGCTGTTATGTACTATCAGCAGGCATTATACAGGTAACTGCCTACAATGCTGATACTTTTCAACAATAAATACATTAAAGAATATGAGCCGAAGTAGCTTAAAGACCAGCAATGCTCACACAGCCTTGTTTATACTTCTATTCGGAAACGCAAATGTGCTATGTTCATTTTATACGCTCCTCAAATAACTTGTAAATATTCGTGTCTAAACGTCTTAAAAATCATTCAAGCAGAAAAGGAATGGTTTACTTGCCGCTACCTGCAGGATTACCGCTACTCTACTGACTGGGAGTAGGACGATTCATTTGAGCTTCAAAACTCATTGAATGATTTTGCGTCCGACGCAATATAACGATAGACGTGTTGAAAGCAGAAGTTCTACGTAGATTCCAGCTGATTTGGGGGTGGCCAAAAGAACAATAGCGAATAAAGGTTTCTTCGAAGCACTTGAGAGAATCCTGTAAGACATCGGAGGGTGCATTAGATCCATTATAATTATTTTCAACTCGTCACCGACGCTGTAAGTTATCGTCTATATGGCCTGACACGAGAGTTCTGACTTTTACAACACATATGATAGCCTAGCTTTTCAGCAACATAGTATTGAGCGACTGCTCGAAGGAGCTTCTCACGCTTGGGGGTCAAACTGCCCTCTCCTACGCAATGGAAGAGACACCGAGTTACTACTGCTGAATTCCCGGTCTGTACAAGCTACAAAAAACATTTATTTGCTGTTCAGCAATGTCTCCCAAACACACCTGTTGCTTAATTCAATAAACTCCTACGCCGAAGTCGTCCTGGAGACTTTTAATATCCCGGTATTTGATTTGAGCCTTGGCGTCACTGCATCCACCGTTTTTCATATGAACAAAGAGAACGATTTTACCGGTGAACTTTAAACATTTCTTTTCAGTGTAAATGTGTAAACAATAATAGGGCTTTTTTCGAAGGCCACTATACATTCAATTGTTGCACTGCTTAAGATGCATTTGTGGCTTCTCCAGGTCATCTTAAATTATCGTTACTAATTTATATATGGTGTATAGGAAAAGTATTTCTTCCTCTATGTCACTGTTTGCAACGTCACATAAACATATACAGAGTGATGCACAACGAGCAAATACTTGTAGATCCTCTTCATAACACTGCGAGTAATTTTTACCCGAGCAACAACGAATACTCCTGTGAGTTTTATGTTTACTTAACATCATGGTAGTCCTGTAATTAAGATCTAAAATAAACTTTAAATGGAATTATAGTATTATTTAGAAAGTTCGGTAATTGGACGCCTATATTTCAGGGGTTAAATCTGCCGTTCACGACCTCTTATATTTGACACAAGCTTTGCATCTACGGTAAGAGATTCCAAATCTTTTAGCTTGATATATAGCGTATGATATGACGGTTCTAAACATAATTTAATTTGTGGAGAACTGAGTTAATGATGATGTCTAGAATTGGTAATTAAGGAGCGATATTTCATCATTTGTTATTCATATAATTGACTGTGTGAATGGTCTGTTTTGAAAAAGTGGACATCAGTGTATGCCTCTTTATCAATTCCGTTATATGAGGTACGAAATATGTTTTGTGTTCGATGTGAGGATGAACACATTTTTGACAATTTTTTTGGTAAAATAATAGACTTTTATTTGCATATTTTATATATAATTGATATCATCAGATTATTCTAGTATTATCGTATAAAATAGCTGAAATGAGAACTATATTTGGAAAACTCTAAGGAAACTCTAAGAAAACTGTAAGGAAACTCTAAGGAAACAAAGGAAAACTCTATTTAGTTTTCTTTTGCAATACGAATAATATTCGAAACCAAATTTAACTATGATCGCTAAGAAATTACTATTTTCGCCTGACTTGTTTTCCATAGGACAGTTTTTCAGCTGAATATCTTTAAATATAACATCAATGAATTCCTCTCGCCGGTATTTATCATAGATAACGTAAAATGTAGATTCATTAAAAATAATATGTTTTTGGACTCAAAATCGATTGACAAAGTCACACATCTTTTGGGCTTCATAATTTGTTGAAATTGTATTTTGTGCCAAAGTAGATTGCACATTTTATAGCTCAGGATGTATCGTAGAATGTAATTAATTTAATCATAATATAATTATTTAATTTGATTTAAAACAGAGTTCAGGACGAATTCTGGAATTGGCCGACAGTAAATTTTGACCCTAAAAATTATTGCTCACGCGCGTTTATTTGTGAATGATATATAAATACTTATAAATGTCTGTGTAAGTATAAATGTATATAAGTGGCATTGACATTCAGAAGATGCAGGATGACAGTTGAGACTACGTAATCATCAGAGCTGTGGGGCATCGGTTAGAGTCTCGATTCGAGAGTAATACGATAATTCTATGAGCATGTATCTGTCAAATAAGATGTCAAATACGATGAGATATTAACGCCAAAACTTTGTGGAAAATATAGGATTTTTATAAAAGAAAATTAGACTAAACTAAGATGGATGATTAATATTTATTTATTTTTGTTCTTTGTTTTTGTTTTGTAAGAAACTCTAGTTTTTTTTAATGATATCTCTCAGTAACTTATGTACGTTGGTTACAAATAGTGAAACTTACCGGAATTGGCATTGAAAAACAGATTTGAATGCAATGAACGGTAAATATAATTAAATAATTTTATATTTTTAGAGCTGCGCTAGCACTCATTGCACATGAAGTGCATATGGTGTTCCGGTAAAGTGGATAAGAAAGTATTACAACTCTACCAATTTGAGAAAGCTTTGTTTGCCCCCAGCTCCCTGATACGGCTTTGCGACTGATACAGAGGGTGTTGGACGCAAACTTTTAAGAAGATCACACAGGATGCCATCACGTAATAACATATGATGTCCCCCGTGTTCCTCCACGAATAGCAATTTTAAGAAACCGTTTTCAAAACCCTTCGGTTGAGAGAACCCTGCTCTTTCACATGGGAGTGAGTTCACGTGAGACTAAATATACACACATCCACTACGATGTGGATGGCCACTAAGTGCGCTGACCAAGTTGCTGCATGTGCTGGGACTTCTCGGGGTGTTCCTGACACTTGTAGCCCGGAGCTGCACAGCCGTGCTAGCACTCATTGCAGTCCGGAAAATTTGGATCTGGTCGGAGCTTGACTTCGGACAACCACCAAGCACAAAGAAGCATATCCCTATAATACTGAAGTAAGAAAGCTTTCGCTACACCCACCTCCCTGGCAAGCCCTAATGGTTTATCCGGAGAATCCTGGATACGATTTCGTAAGAAAAGAAGGTGTGATGCCGGCCCCGTAATAACTTCTGCTGCTCTCTCTTTTATCTGCCACTAATTGCAATTTCAAGAATCAGCTTTCAACCTCCACTTTGGTATATGATGCACATGAGCAACAAATGTGGTGAAACATAAATATCACACTTATATGAGGTTCTGTGTGTGTTGTCTCTCCTATCCAAGGCAAAGCTGTATTTGCACTGTGTGAGAATGAGGTGTGGCTGCTCCGTATCACCAATTGAGCTACTGGGAAAAAACCAATGCATACACTTAGGTATATGTATATCAATATGCGAGGTGCATTCAATAATTTTGCATACCATTTTTGTACAGGCATTTAAAATTGGCATAGACTCTTGAAAATTCAGAATGTTATTGCTATACTTCTTATTAGATGACTGACCATTTTATCACATTTCCTGTTCAAAACAACAGCTGTAGTAGGAATTGGAATATAGCCTACTAAATCCTGATTGTCACAGCTAGTGAATTTCAGAATGCAATTTGAACACGTTAGAAGATCTATATGTAATAACATTCTCGTTTAAACTTGGAAAACTACCGGAGAAACGTATATAATGATTCAGCCTGCTTATGGACCATCTTGCATGAATCAAGAATCGGTCTGTGAGTGGCACAAGAGATTCAAGTAAGGCAGGGAGTATGTGAGAGATTGTGAGAGGTGTGGAAGGAGTAGAGAGGTCAGAACAGCAAAGTTGATTGGCTAAATAAATAACAAGTCAACAAGGAATAATACGTTGATGTTTTAAGAGAATTCAAGAAGAGATTCTGCAGAAGAGGCCAGCACACTTCGAATCAGCTCAGTGGCCTTTCCAACAGGACAATGAACGAGTCCACAGCTCCCTCCTTGTAACAGACTATTTTATACAAATGAGCATCAAGGCAGCTTCTCATCCACCCTATAGACCAGACCTTGATCCCTGTGACTTTTGGTTATTCTTTAAATTCAAAAGCAGTTGTTATGTGCCAATTGAGGAGATGAAAGAGGCTGTGCTGAGGGTGATTGCCACGCTAACACTAGAGGAGTTCTAGGGGGTCTTCCAAAAGTTGTTGGAATTGTACAACAAGTGCATTCAGCCGTGGCAGATTACTGCAACAGGAACTAGGGTTTCATATGTGTAATATCAATAAAAGTACCCATACGAAAAAAAAAATCTGCAAACCTTTTGTACGTACCACGTATATAACAAATAATCTCATTTGCATGTATAATTTTAAACTTGTTGAAAGAACCTAAAAACTCCCGGGATTACTAATGAGATCAGGATGTAACTTGGCCTCGATAAATGTTCAAAAGCTACATTTATCAGAGAGGAAATGACAGAAACAAATAAAGTTAACATTAACCATGCAGAACGTCATAAAAGTACTAGAACAATTGGACAGCTACAATTACCTAGGTGTATTGGAAGGGGGTTATCAAATATTCCCCGATGAAGGAGAGGATCACAAAAGAATTATATCGCAGAGTAAAGGCAATACTACGAGGAGAACATAGATCGAGGCAATCAATAATTTAGCTATATCAGTCGTGATTATAGTTCCAGCATCCTACACTGATCAATCACTGACATATGATAAGGAAATATGAAAATTGTCCAGAATGCATAGAACACGCCCCCCATCTAAGTGAGATATTGAACGACTATATCTGCCTAGATACATAGGGGTTCCTTACGACTTATACAACTGGCATTAACAATGAAAATCGCTACAATTTGCTTAGACACCTACCTGAAAATCTCTTACGATTGCTAAAACATATCTCAAAGCATGAATAAAAAACATCATGCTCAATGATAAAGCAAGGAAATTAATATCTGGGAGAATTCAATATACATCAAAAACCAGAATAAGATGTATCAGAAACATGTGCGAAAAAGCTAAATGTAGAAAAACCCGTACCCAAAGTGCTTCCTTAAATATTGTTTCAGATAAATGATAACAGAACATTCTGTATGGCAAATACCCAAAGAGAGTTAATAATGCCGATGTGGACAAAGTTCTAACCCATCAAAGCTAATGGCGCCTGGATTAAAATCAGAAACCAACTAGTTTATCATAGCAGCACAATACCCATGCCTACCAGCAAAAAACTGCCTGGCCATCATATGGTATATTTGTCATATTCAATGTTATCTCTCTATTATATTGTATATGCCAAATATAAGATGAGAAAATCGATCTTCCCCATGATTAAAAAAAAAACTAATAGGAACATAAACCATCTCCTGTGCTTAAAAATAATCATATTTCACACCTTTGAAACTTCACCATTCATACTGACAGGAAGAGAGCCTCAGATAGGCCTACATGACATTAAAATGTTTCAGACAAAATCATGCCACATGATTTCCATACCTCTTTTCAATTGATACAAATGTATCTGTCAACACCTATACAAACTGAGCTATTATAAATATCCAGACATATAAATAAGTAAAATGTGGAACATGAAGACTAAAAAAGATACATGAGTTAGCAAAAGTGGACGATTACAACCAAGATGAGATACCAGGAATCTCCAACATAGAACAAATTCAAAAAATGTTTGCCCTTGGAGACTGATCATATCCTAAGTAAAAGATTTAAAAAGATTTTAAAAGAAACTCATCAATTGTGTATGGGCTCTGAAAGATTCTCTTCAACAATACCTTGTACAAAAGCCAAATATATGGCACACTATGCAAAACATCAAAATGATCACTGGTTGAGAAATAAAGACAACTTGTAGAAAATGAGGCAAACGTCAAACAATAAAACAATAATAATAATGTTATTATTAATAATAATAATAGTAATAATAATAATAATAATAATAATAAT
>JACXVO010047714.1:1636337-1646981 GCA_015501135.1 Hapalochlaena maculosa
CACACACACACACACACACACACACACACACACACACACACAGAAACAATACAGAAGAATACAGAAGAAAATCTAAAAGTAAAGAAAATGTAGTAGCTAAAAAATTTTAACCAAAGAGACACTACTTTTTGAATAAATTAATTCTGTTTATGTATTCAAAACAACAACAAAGCTTTAATTTGTGACCAAAATTATTCCCTTAATTAAATTTCCTACAGCAAAACTCATCTTCTAAACTTCATTATTTTATAGACATCTGTGAACTATGAGCTCTGACCTTTGTTGGAAAAAATAACTTTCCATATTTGGTAAACATGCTGAAAATGTGAGTAAAGCATTTTGCACCTGTAACAGTACACAATTTTCAAAGATGCACTGAAGGAACTTTTAACCAGAGGTCATTCCACTACTACTATTCTCAATCTGTGTTGACCAACAGCTTTTGTAAATATTTCAATAGAAAAAAGTATTCACCAGTAGAACATTTTGCCATTAAACATGGAGGAAAGAACTACAAATATAGCTTCCTTAACCCTTTCATTACCAATCCTCCTGAAACCGCCTCTGGTTCTGTAGTACAAAAGTCTTGTTTTCATAAGTTTTATTTAAAATCTTCCACTGAACCTCAGTCACAATTTATGTTCCTAACACTAGCTTAATGATAACTAAGTTACTTTACTAAATTCTTTGTTATACTTAAAATAACTGAAAGAAATAACGAGCATCTCAAAATAAATATGGTAACGAAAGGGTTAAGTATATTCAAGAAAAGTTATATCAAAGCTGTTAACATTACTTTTGAATAGACATGAACTGACAGTTGCAAGAAAAATAGGGATGAAATTTCAAAGGCTGACATTCTGAGGAGGAAATACTGGTAGAAGTGATTAACATGGGGCTTATGATGGACACAGTAGGTGTGAAAAGAAAAGAAAACTACTGATTCAAGAGATGATGGATATAAGAGGGTAGATTTGACAGATTTGTATGCCAGACAAAGCGTGAATGCTTTGCTGTCATCAAGGGTATAAATGTTTTTGCTAAATTTCTCATGGGCAAGGACTGTAAGTGATATAAAAATTGTCTTTCAACTAATATCAATAAGTTTTTGACTAAATCTCTTCTTGATATCCATTTCACCTTATCATCACCATCCTTATCAATTTCAATGTTTGCATCTCTTGCCTCCTTACATTCATACCATATTGATACTGATGGTGCTAAAATTGAATCTTTCACAATCTTCAAATCACTATTTTGTATATAGTTCCTCATTAAAGCTTGTATAGAAAGGGAAGAATTATTGTTGGAAATAATTCTCAGGTTGCTTGAAATGATAGATTGTTATAACTTAAATATATTGTCAAAATTTCTGTAATCTTTTGAAACTATAGAATATGTAAGCAAGCATGTATATATGCATGTATGTATGCCTATCTTATTTGCATATTTCGATATCACAAACCTAATTTTCCAAATTTGATTCAATTGTATAAATTAGCATTAACTAAATTAGAGACCAATATAAATTTCTCAGAACACAGACAGTTAGTATTATTATCAAGTAATGTGTACACTATTTAATTACATCTCAGGATAATTTTGTTTTGTCACTAATCATTATTTGTAATATTATTGATTGTAAATAATATTCTTACTACTTTCAGCATAAAAAGAAAATCTACCTTAATTAGCTTTTTTTTTATAATTTTGAAAAGTTTTACTTAATACAGAGAGGGCACCAGCAGATATCTTGATAATTTTGTTATATACTTTTTTAATTTCAAGCTACATACTTTATGTAGCTTGAAATTATCTCTAGGGCATAAAATATTTATGTTTCATAAATTGTCTATGTGTATTTTAAACTTTAGAAAGAAACATTTAACATTTTCAATTCATCAAACCTATTATTTCATTAAATCAATATTCATAAAATGGACAAAACCAAAGTCTAAGATTAAGTATATCGTGTAAATCTTGTTTCAGAAAAATCTAAGATAAATCTAAGTAGATAAACTTCAAAAGCCTTTCTGTGAAACTTTAAACAGATGTTTAAAATCAAGGATTTAAAAATTGTAGTGTAACAACTTTAAATTACTTAAATTACACTTAAGTTCCAAATACATAGTAGTGGCGGTGTGGTAACTAGTTGCTTACCAACCACGTGGTCCTGGGTTCAGTCCCACTGCATGGTACTTTGGGCAACTGTTTTCTACTAGAGCTTTGGGCCAACCAAAGCCTGGAAGAACTTGTCATATATATATATATATATATATATATATATATATATGTTGTGTTTCTGTGTCTGTATTTATCCCCCCGCCACCATGCTGGTGTGTTTGCACCCCCATCACTTAGTGGTTCAGCAAAAGGGACCAACAAAATAAGTACTGGGCATACAAAGAATAAGTTTTGGGGTTAATTTGCTCGACTGAAGGCAATGCTCCAGCATGGCCACAGTCAAGTGATTGAAATGAGTAAAAGAATAATAAAAAAAGTTTTTTTTTTTCACTTGCTTTGAAAAGTTAAAACATGTAGATATCATGATGATTTAACATCATAATATTAGATTTGAATAAATATGAATTTCCAAATGCTTTCTTAAAAATAAAAGAAAAAAAGACGGGTGTTGTTGTTTAACCCTTTAGCATTCAGATTACTCTATCAATGTAATGCCCATTTATTCACACTGTTTTCAATTAATCATGCATTATCTTGCAGCTTTGAAATTTTGATGATATGATTATTTATCTTTAGAGTGACATAGTAGAATAGGCATGAGAGGTTAGATGTGGTCAGTTTGAATATATTCTTTTATTCTTTTACATGTTTCAGTCATTTGATTGCGGCCATGCTGGAGCACCACCTTTAGTTGAACACATCGACCCCAGAACTTATTCGTTTGTAAGCCCAGTACTTATTCTATCGGTTTTTATTACCGAACCGCTAAGTAACAGGGACAAACACACCAGCATCGGTTGTCAAGCGATGGTAAGGGGACAATCACAGACACAGAAACACACATTAAGAATATATATATACATATATACAACAGGCTTCTTTCAGTTTCCGTCTACCAAATCCACTCACAAGGCTTTGGTCGGCCCGAGGCTATAGTAGAAGACACTTGTCCAAGGTGCCGTGCAGTGGGACTAAACCCGGGAACATGTGGCTAGTAGACAAACTACTTACCACGAGGCCACTCCTGCAAGAATCAATAAAATATTTGAGCCAAATATAAAGCCAGTTTAAATGCAAGAGGGTTAATTGAGAATCACTAAAGTTGCAGGCTAAATGTCTTGAACAGGGTATCTTGTCATGTTATGTTCAAAGCTCAAGTCCTATGGGGTTAATAAAATATCTACCAGTAATATCTAGGCTAATAAATTTTACCTATTTCCTAACAAATTTTTAACTTTGTGCCATTGTAACAGATCAATATTTTTTTTACAAGAGAAATGTTACTTCTCTGAAATGAAGCAAAATAAATCTAATTCACAGAAAGAAAATAACTTAAAGGTAATGTAACCAAATAATAAACATATACATGTTTATATTCATATTAAAATGTTTTCGGAAACATAACTATGATGTCAAAAATATAAACTTAAATTTTACTAATGAAATATCTCATTTTAACTTTGCATACAATTATTTCCTAGATAATAAAAAAGAATAACATAGTATGAAAAATTATATTTATTCCGTATATATTAGAAACATTTAAATTATCTCTTTTCATTAAAAAAATAAATTCTTTAGCAGCAACGCTCTTTTTCACAATATATAATACAACAAATGAGCAGGTTACAAATACACTACATTATCAGCCATAATATATAAAACAGAATTATGAAAAATAACCATGAACAACAATCTGAGTGAAGTTGTTAAATGTGAGCAAACGAAAATAGTAGAAAAGTATTACTATTCAATGTAACAAGAGAAAGTGTATTCCCACTTCTATATTTCAGTCACTTATCATTATGTTCTAAAACAATTTTTTTTATATATACAATTTTTCTTTTCAATAGCTCTTATTGTTTTATAGAAAATTATTGTTCATTCTGGGTGCTAAGAATAGCTTTTGTCATGAAAAGCATGACTGTACTGATTTCAGCCATTTTACAACAGCCTTCATCGGAACAATAAAGCTATTTGACAAATGAAAAATTCAACAGTGAACAATTCAAAAGCTTGTTTGTAATTATTTCTCTCATCATATAATGGCTTCATTATTCAATTTATCTTATGCTTTATTTGAAAAAGTTGTATTATCCTTAAAATATAAATCTTTAATAAAAACTGGATAATTGACAGAAAACAGAGTAAGAGACTCCAAAATATCAAAAGAGATACTGGCCCTGAAGTAGTATCTTAGCTTATAGGTTGCAACCTTTGTAATGTTGAGAATTTAGTTACATCAAAATAAATATTGAGAATATTACATTAGGAATTTTTTTCAAAAAGATTATGAAATTGCCTTAATCAGTTTGCAATTAAAGATCACATGATATTTAGATATTTGGTTAGAAGTAAAATAATGAATTATAAGTATTATGTTTGAATTTATAAATATTTAATGGAAATGTACATCCAGATTACTTTTTTGAATCAAAATACTGTTCTTTTTATACTTTACTTTTCCATATGGAAGTGAAATTATCCTCTTCAAGGTCTCATAATGCTTCTTGTTTAATTTCAAATTGTTGCCTATACTTTCTTGTTTAAGATACCAAATTGTAAAACCTATAGGCACAGGAGTGGCTATGTGGTAAGTAGTTTGTCTACCAGCCTCATGGTTCCGGGTTCAATCCCACTGTGTGGCACCTTGAACAAGTGTCTTCTACTATAGCTTCGTGCCGATCAAAGCTTTGTGACTGGATTTAGTAGACAGAAACTGGAAGAAGTCTGTCATATATATATGTATATATATATATTCTTTCTGTGTGTTTCTGTGTCTGTATTTGTCCCTCCACCATCGCTTGACAACCGATGCTGGTGTGTTTGTGTCCATGTCACTTTGAATGCAATATATGGAAGCCAATTTTACTTTCATTCACATAAAGTTTGTGAATTTTCATATACAATAATGATAAAAGAAAGTAGTCTTTTTAAAAGTTATAATACTCATATTAAGTGGATAAGGCAAAATTAGATAAGATACTAGTGTACACTAGATAACTTGTACTATAGGAATCTGAGAGAAATTCTAAATAATTTTCTGGTTAAATCTTAATATAATTGAAGTTGTATAATCTAAGAGGCTTGCAACTGTTACTACTACAACTAATAATCTGGAATAATTTTTTTTTCCATTATCTGAAGTTTATTTCCTTTTCTCTCAGTTTTGGTCTTTCCTTCACAGATATACATGATATCCATGTGGTAGCATCATCTGCTTGACTTTGATGTTAATTCTTTGGAAATGTGGGTCTGCAAGCAGGACAAACGTCCTAGTTTAATCACTGAGTTTGGGTTAGTCTTTACCACTTTCCTTCTATTAGTTCAGCTTAATTGGATCTTGACTCCAACTTCAGCACAAAATAGCAGTTAAAAGAGGAATACTTTCTATAGACTAGTCAATGAAAACTTCATTATTGAGGAGTCATGAAGAAATGAATGGAAGGCACACACACAGTGATGAGAACCATCACCACCCAGTGTCTATCATATAACTAGAAAGCAGTATACATATGCAAACAGGTTGAGATTAGGCTAGTGGCTAGCCAACATCAATAGAGATATCAGGAATTTCCTATGTGCTCAGTATATCTGAAATACTTCTAAATCATAGACCAACTTTTAATGCATAGTCCAGTAAATTTACACACAGGGATAGTGTTGTCTTAACGCATGAGCACCCAGGGTAGTTGGCCAGGTACCTAGCAAGTTTAGGGTCCCAGTTCTAATCTATGTATGTTGGCAATAAATAAATACTATAAGGCCCAGTGCACTGATTGATCTAGGGGTCTATAATGCTGCTAAGATAGCCCTTTACAGAGGAATATGGAGCACTCCTTGAAACTAGAAAGCTTACATCAATTGAACTTTGAATGTAAATGTGGAGGTGTAAGAGACAATAAGCTAAACAAACATAGTCTGAAATTACTGGTCAGCATCTAATTTTTATCAGATATAAAACCTGAGGCAAATCACAAAGCAGTTTTTGTGCTGATTTCAAAACCTCTATCAATTATTCTGTAGCATGTATCACTTTTAAGGTGAGACCATATATCATACATTTGTATATAACACTGAAAATCAAGATATGTACACTATAGTATGAGTATACTTCTACATAGCATTGAGTAATAAATAGACACACATGGATACCAGTTTAAGGTAGCACACACAAAGGCACATACTTACATATATATGAGTACAAAATGTGTTACATTAGAAGATAGTGTAATAAATGATACACCTTTATCCACTAATCATTATAGCTTATTGAAAATTAGCTAAGTTTTTCTGCTTTAACAATTGAATAACAGGCAAGAAGTCAAACTAATCAAATCAGGAAATATTTTGAAATCAAGCAATGAAAATTGCATGAAAACTACCAAAAAAAGACTTCAAAACAATATTTGTAATGTATTTAAAAACATTCTGGGACAATTGATCTTTCATAGTTAAAAGCTATTGCAATAAATTTATTATAAACAGTGTTTCCTTTTAGAGTGAAATCAAATTTCAAATGAATTTCTAAATAGCAATAATTTATTTTAAAAATCCATATTTCAAACAATGGAAATATAAATTGATATATTTCAGCAAGTTTTTAAAAACATTTTTTCAATAAAGATATCTATATAAATTTGGGAACTGTTCAAACTGACTTGTTTTCAATTCTAATTGCATTAGCATGTTGTAAGATTTACACCATATTTTTGTTTTGTTTTTGATAATTTAGTACTAGTTTATTATTTGAATGTGAAGGAATACAAAATGTTATAATATATCCATTATTTTGTTACTTTTCTGATTTTTCAGTAAAAATAATTATCTCCCTATTTCAATAGTTAGCACAATTTTAATGGAAAAATGGATAGGTTATTTAATAAAAGCAAATATATTCTACTTCTCAGAAAAATTTCTAGTATTGTTGATTAAATGAAAATATATATTTGAAAAGAATATGAAGAGCATAACATACATTATTTAAATAAATTATTAAAGCAACACAAAATTCTCCATAAAATTATTCAATAAATTGAACCTAATATATGTAAATAATATATAAAAGTATAAATGTGTATATGTAAGATACACTATCATTTTTTACTCTTTCTGCTTTCTCTGTTTGTGACCTTAATGAATCTTGACTAGCCACAGTGTATAATGGGGTTTCAGAAAATTAGTAATATTTCAAAAAACAAATAGAATGTTCTTTAACCCAATAAGCAAGTATGCACACAAATAGTTTGCTTGCAAAAAATAATAGTCCGCTTTTCCTCAAATCACAGGCAACTATCTTAAAATGGAAAGATACTTGGATAATATTATACTGCATTTATTCTGCCTTCTTAAAATCAAAATGTCCACAGCAGGAGTACTTTTAATCACAGGTTGCCTCATTTGGGGTTGATATAACCTATAATACTGATGTACATTTGTCAAAATAATAAACAATCTGTGGTGTTACTACTACTTTAAATTTGATATTATTTTAAACATCCAAAACACCCATAACTTGAAACAAGGTTAGATTGTTAAAATTGAACTTGATAGCATTTATTACCTTAAAATATCAAATCAAATAAAAATAAAGCAATGCTTGGTTTAAGTGATGTAACAGTAATGTATATTGGATTCTTACAGGATTTCAATTCTATATAGTTACCTTCAAGTACCTAAGATCCACTCTAATCAAGGACAGCAAATCTCAAAAAGAAAAAGAGGTAACAATAAGATTTTGTTTGGCATTGAATACCATATGGAAAAGTAACTCCGTTATTTTTCCAATGAAACTCAATGTGCGCAAGTTCCTTGTGACTTTGATCTTTCTGTATGGGTATGAGAGTTAGATTCTTACATCTGACATAAAGCAAAGAATCCAGGCATTTTGAACAAAAGTGCTTCAGAAAATTGCTACACATCCTATACACAGCATAAAACAAATAGATTTTCGTCAGACATCAAGTCAAAAAATAAGCAGGCAGACAGGAACTACTCTGCCTGCGAGTAAAAGAATGAAAGCTTGCCTTGTAAATTTACATATATTGCTACAATTCCTTATCCAAAACCATCCTTCAGAGCACAGCTGAAGGAGGCCAAAGGAGAGGCAGACTGGTAATCCTGGTCTGAAAACATCAATGACTAAATAGGTTGCAACACTGCAACCCTGCTATATATGGCAGAGAACAAAGATTAATGGCAATGTGTCTCAACAACTGTCTGCATCAGTTAAGGGATCTTGATGATGATAATTGTACACTATTGTTTGTTAAGTTAAACACTGTGATGGAATCTATAAAAGTTATATTCTCCTCTTTAAGTGAAGTTAGACTTTGCTATTATAATTTTTCATATATGTTTATTTACATTTTTACATTCTGAGATGTATATGTATTCTTATAGTTACATTTACAGCTGACAGAGTTGCTGATCATTATAGAACTCCTACTGTTAAACTTAGATATCTGTAGTTTACAAATATACTCTCATTCTGTATACTTATCTCCCTACATCAAAAGAAGTCACATACCAGCATCCACTTGATGGATAGTCATACGTAAAATCGAAACCAGAAACACATAAATGATTATAATATATATATTTGATAACTTATAAAAAGTAATTGATAGTTTATAAAAAAGTATAAAAGTGATCATAAAATTGTCAATATTGTTTTTGTCATCTAAAAATCTTTTGGGGGATTAAGTTTATTGAATTTGCACTATATGCTATTATCCAATATCTAGATTCATATTTCATAACTATTAATGCACAATTTAGGATCAAATATTTTTACCTTTTGAATAATTTCATCTAATTCAATAAATCAAACATAGAAAAATTGAATAGAACATAGAAAAACTTTCCATACTAAATTCGTTATATTATCAAATATCAAAGATAACCATTTGCAAATCAAAATGTACAGAATAAAATTCTTCAAAACTAACCAAAAAATGAAAATAGTATCTATTGAAGTTAGGTCTGAACTTTTAATGACAAATCTTTAAAAATGATTTTGATTAATTCTAAAAGATTAAATTATTTTTACAGATAAAAAAAATCATATATAATCAGTTTTTAAATTTTAAATGTATTTACAGAAAAGACTCTTCTGCTTGAAATTGATTCATCAATATGAACCATATTTATTTCTGTTTTCTAATGTTTTTAATTCTGAGATGAAATGTATTCAATTTAAAAATAATAAACAAAATTAATAACCAAAATGCTACACAAAAATGTGAAACCAACTTTTCTCTTTTTTCTTAATCCAGTTACCTACTTTCCATACTATTAATCTTCATCAGCCCATAAGAAATTTAAAACATCTCAAAATCTAATAAAACAGGATATTTCATAATTATGGTCCAATTATATTTCTTCTGATCAATGAACAAAAAATATCACATGACATTCAGTTTACATGATCAAATATAAGGTCTAAGACAAGTTAAAATATCAAGTATTAAAAATAGTAGAAAGAAAAGTTATATGTGATTGGATTGAACCACATCATAATTAGCAAAACACTATATACTAACACCAACTTAGAACACTAACATAAAAATATTTGGGAGAATCTGTAAATATAACTTCTGAGAGAGAAGAATCAATAAATGTTGAAAAGTAATATATGTAAAATGTTTTAAAATGTATGAGAAAATATTTGAAGTTCTAACTTTTAAGCAAAAACTTTTCTTCAAATTTCTTCATTTAATTATATATTTGAGACAACATGGAAGGCAAAATATTTTGAGGTCACTTACTAGTAATACTTATGAGTGTTACTTACTAAAGCCACTTAAATCTATTTTCATTTGATTAAGTTTCTCATTAAGTATTATGATTATTCAGTCAAATAAACAATATCTGCATTTTGTATCAGAAATTGAAAAAAAATAACAATGAAGACAAAGAGAAACATGGAACAAAACAATATTTGATATTTTCACTTTTGAAAATATTAGCATAGAATAGAGAAAATATTACCATAGAATAAAGGCAAATTTACAAGAATCAGTAAGAAAATAAATGAGATTTAAAGATAAAAAGAAAACATACACAGTACTTAGGAGTTTACCAGCTGTTTTCATACCCTACTAGATCCAATTCAGACACAATGAAGTTACCTAAGGTCACAAAAGTTCTGATCTGGAAGGTTTTAAAGAGTTGTTTGTGCAGTTTTGCAGAATTTCGTGGAAAGAGAAACAATCTTGAAGTTGAATGCGTTAAATAATATGAACCATATACAAATTTCTTGATAGATTTGAGAATGAAACAAGAATTATAATGAAGAACATTGAAATTGCCACAATTGTAGAAAGACTAGCTACAAATAATCAAAATTTGTCACTCTATTGCATTATATCTTTGCTTGGCAAAAAAAGAAGAGAAATTTTATTCTACTTCAGCAGAGAATAACTTGAAGCAAAACAGAAAAGAAACAAGCCGCGCGTG
>JACXVO010047924.1:164982-177694 GCA_015501135.1 Hapalochlaena maculosa
ACTTAAGTCTTTCATTATGTCAGATTTAGCAACTATAAATTATCAGATACTAAATAATGTTTAATAACAAACATTCTGTTAGGTACTAAAGAACTATATTCCTTTAAACGGTAAGCTGGCAGAATTGTTAGCATGCTGGATGAAATAGTGGTATTTTGTCTGCTTTTATGTTCTGAGTTCGAAATCTGCCGAAGTCAGCTTTGCCTTTCATCCTTTCGAGGTCAATTAAATAAATACCTCTTATATACTGGGGTCGATCTAATCGACTTAATCTGTTTGTCTGTCCTTGTTTGTCTCCTCTATGTTTAGCCCCCTGTGGGCAATAATGAAATAAATATTCCTTTAAACTATATTTTATCACAAACAAATTGTATGGAATCATTTTTATGTTCTTGTGGAAGCTATACGGAAACTTGATCCAGTATGAAGATTATCAATCTGATAGAGTGATAGTCTTTTGAAATTGGTTTTCAGAAAGTTACCAATGAGAGGATTGTTATTTGTTGTCAAGGATCTATCTACCATAAATAGGATTTTTTAATTCAGGGATACTACATTTAGCTGTACTTCTCTTTTCCCCTTTCTTTTCTATTATACATTTTATATCATAGGCATCTGAGTTTTGGGAGACTGTGGTTGGTCATGCCAATGCGGGAATGGCAGTTTCTTCCACATCCAGGATAGATGAATGTAGTTGCTGGTTCATTCGCCTGGGTTGAGTCCTTTCTTCTTTGTTTCTTTGCCTTGAACTGTTGAGCAAGAGTCTCCTTGAAGTTTGACAGTCCCTCTTTCACTGCCTGTTTCCAAGCTGATTGGTCAGAGGCTGCAACTTCCCAGGGTCCACATCAATTTCAAGGGCTTTCAGGTCTTTCTTGCAAATATCCTTAAAGCAGTATTTGGGTCTACCTGTGGGACTGGTTCCTTGTGTCAGTTCTCCATAGAAAAAGTTATTTGGGATTCTTTTGTCCTTCATGTGCACATGGTCAAGCCAGTGCAGATGCCTCTGCTTCAGCAGACTGTACCTGCTGGGAACCATAGCTCTATCCAGTACACTGGTGTTCATGACTTTGTCCTGTCAGATGATGCCCAGGATGCAGCAGAGACAGTGCATGTGGAAGGCATTAAGCTTATGCTCCTGTTTGGCGTTATTGTCCATGTTTCACTTCTATAGAGGAGAGTGCTCATAACACAGGCCTTGTACACCTGAACCTTTGTGTGTTCAATCAACTTGCTGTTTGTTCAAACTCTCTTGTTGAATCTAGACATTGTAGTAGTGACTTTGCTGATACACCTGTCCAGCTCTGTGCCCAGAGAGAGAGAGAGAGAGAAAGAAAGAGTTAGAGATGGTAGAGCCCAGCTGCACAAAGTCACAGACAGCTTCCAATGCTTGATCAGAGAGTCTGATGTCCGGTGGAGATTCTATATCTTGCCCCATGACTTGCGTTTTCTTCTGGCTAATTGTCAAGGCCTCTCATGCCTGGCTGAAGCGGTCTATGAGCAGTTGGAGCTCCTCTGCTGTATGGGTTGTGATTGTTGCATCATCTGCATAAAGGAGATCATGAAGGCGTTTCTGCTAAACTTTGGACTTGACCTTGAGTCAGCGAAGGTTATTAAGTTTTCCATCAAATGTGGTTTGGAAATAGATACTCTCAGTGGCTAATCCGAAGGTGTACCTCAGCAGGACAGCAAAGAATATTCCAAATGATCTAATTAATTGGGCTATGACCCTCTCAGTAATTTTTATCACTTGATCCAATAATTTGATATCCCTGTAATTATTTCTGTCTAAAGCATCACCTTTACCTTTGTAGCAGTTAACTATGGTGTTGCTATAGTGGTCACTAGTTATGACTCCTTCATGAACTACTTGATTTACTATGCAGGTGAAAAGACTTTAACCCACACCACTGATATTTTAAATATTGCAACAGTTATTCCTGATGAGCGATTTTCCTGTCTTTATATCCTTAATTGCCTTATCTACCAGGGTACTGTCAATTAGAGTAGTTGGTCTCACAATTGGGTTCAACCTTTGGCAGGCTCTCCTCTTCCCATTCATTTTCAACATTCAGCAGCCTAGCATTATGGTATCGCCAGGTCTCTTTCTTTGTTGAATCATTAGATGCAAGGGCACCATCATCCATGTGAACATCATGGTTTTCTTTCACACACTGTCTCACAATCCAAAAAACTTCAGTTCTTTTGTTCTTACAGTGCTGATTATTGGCAAACTTCTTATTTTCAGTTACTCCCTTGGTTACATATACCTGTCTGCTCACTTCTGTTTTGGCTATCTGATACTGCTCCCTGCTAGTCCCACTCTTTCAGGCCTTCCAAGCCTATTTCTTTTCTCCGACAGTCCTGCTGACAGTGTTGCTCTGGGTCTGGAAGGAACTTTGCACCAGCCACAGATTTGGTCTGTGGTGCTCAGCAGACTGTCTCACCAGAATTCTCAGCTGCCATCTCTATCACAGGATTGTAAAATCTTCCTCTCTCTCATTGAATTTCTTGGTAAGGATATCCCTAAACCTCTGATCACATGAGGGATGCTTAAGCTTTCAAGTCCTTCATTTCCAGATTGATCTGCTTTTTGGCATTCTCCTAGCCTCAAGCCTAACATCATTAATAACTAGTCTGTGCTGGGGTGTTACATTCTTCGCTAGGGAGGGTCTTCGTATTAAGAAGCAACCATGCATCCTGCTGTCTAGTGAGAAGGAAATCAATCTGCCTAGCAGAGTCTCCAGATTGATAGGTTATCAGGTGACTAGCTTATTTCCTGAAGTTGGTGTTGTAAATCAATAGGTTATATGTATTGCAGAACTCCAGGAGTCTAGTACCTTCTTCATTTCTCATACCAAATGCATGGCCTCTATTACACCATAGAAAATACCAGGTTGCTGTCTGACATGCCCATTAAAATCTTCAGCCATATAGATGAGATCATTGTCACTTGTCTTTGAGGTAGTCTTCAGAAGAATATCATAAAAGTGATCCTTCTATTCATTTCATAGGCCCACTTGAGGGGTGTAGACAAAGATAATTGTACTTATACCATTCTGCAAATCTAGCTTGAGTTTAAATACTCTATTGCATACCCACACTACTTCTATGACCTTATCCATCCATTTCTCTGCAAGGAGTGTGCCCACACCTATTCCATTACTACTATCTTCCTAAAAAAGTTTATACCTATGTGCTTTGCTTGTGAAGAGTCTGGTTGAGGCTCCTCTCCACCTTACCTCATGTACAGAACATACATTGACATGTCTCCATTCAAACATCTCCACAATCTTGCCAGGCTGGGCTTTCAGTGTGCCTACATTTACAGCACAAACTCTGAAAACCAGGAAAAGGCTATTGGTGGTAAAGAAGGAAAGAGAGATGTTATTCAGCAGCTGAAAAGGTTTCTGTGATCGTTTGCTAACAGACGTCATAATAGTTGTTGTTGCTTTTAGCCTACCCTCATTCAAATTTGTTAGAGTTGTTATGGTATTTACCTCTGCTGGAGAGTGGGAGTGAGGAAGCATTGTGTATAGAAGTGTATTGGGCATTGTAATTATAAGCATCATGAATATTGTGAATGGGGGAGAAATTTGAACCTGCATATGTGAAATAGCTGAAACAGGCTACTATCTAGTATAACTTGACTCAAAAGTTAAGGAGGGGGAAGGACAGGGCAGTGAATACTAATATAAGACAGGAGGAGGGCAGCTGGATGTCTGGTGAGAGAAATGAGATTTCCAGTTTTGGCAGTGGGAGCAGGTAAGGCTGGGTGCACCACAAACAGAAGAAGCGAGTAAGTTATTTTCAAAAGTAGTTGGATTTGAAAGACTATTTTAGAGAAAAATACAAAATTCTCAATCATTTAGGGCAGAAGGAAAACAAAAAAGAAATTACTTTGGAAACAGAATCAGTTTGAAGAAAGACATATTCAATAAGGCTGAAAAAATTAATTATTTTAGAATGTAGAGGGATTTGGATGAATGTATGAGGTCATTAAAACAAGAGAAAACAATGTTGAGCTTAACTGTGCATATTTTTGTCTTCAAATGTCCTACTGTTAAATCATTACTCCTGTAATGACTAACTTCAAATAATTTCATTGACCTTTGGAGGTAATTGTAAAGACAATAGAAATATAAATACATGGGATTTATAATTAGGTTGAGTTGATCCATAATTATTATTGAACTACATATGCACTACATAAGTTTTGTTGTTTTCAGTTTGCCAGTACTTGTGAGGCCAGATAATACCATTAATCAGTTTCTTATAAATTTTCACTGGTGATTGATTGATGTTTTGAAGCCAGCCAAAGTTATTATCTACTTGATTGTAAATGATCGATGAAGCTTTCTTCTTAATTGCTCCTATATTTGGATGTCTATAGATAGTCTGTATTATCAAATTAAGTTGGAAATTCAGGCAAATCAGCTTGACAGGAGGCGTATTGGGAGCTTTAAATCTTGTGTCATGTTTTAAGATGAACATTTTTTCATGTGTGAATGAGTTCAAATATGTAATTTTAGTTCTCTGTACATTATCCATTCTCAGATTCAAGTGACTCTGAACTAAGATTGTCAAAAAATATATTCCATTTGTTAATTTAATTGCTTATTCAAATACAATACATACTAAACTTGTAAGTATGATATATTCTGATTTTCTCTGATATTGTCTACTTTTACAACCATAAAATCTTACTATTTCAGTGGGTGTTGATAATCTCTATAAATCTGATAATCTCTAACATTGTTTACCTTTAATAATGGTAAAAATCTTCAAATTTTAGTGAATGCAGTTTTTTTAATCCATTTTAGTTCATCTACTAACATGTAAAGAGAAAAATCTGTTATGAGCAAGTTTAACCCTTTCGTGACCAACCCGCCTGAAACCGCCCCTGGTTCTGTAGTACAAAAATCTTGTTTTCATAAGTTTTGAATTAAAATCTTCCACTAAACCTTAGTCACAATCTATATTCCTAACACTTGCTTAATAATAACCAAGTTATTTTGCTAAATACTTCATTGTATTTTTAATTAATTGAAAGAAACAGTCAACATCTCAAAATAAATATGGTAACAAAATATGGTTGATTCATGCCACTTGCTATACAGTTATCACATTGATAGTTGCAAAGGCTGCTATAAACAGTAGCATATTAAGTTGAGTGAACAGACTTGGTGAAAGAGTGGTTAGTTGAATGTTGGTGACTGAAATTTACTTATCTAGTTGAAAGGTTTTTTTTTTTAATCTGGTTAACAATAACATCTGAATGTTCACACTAGAGGTTCACTATTTAATGCAATAGATTGGGGAAAGATGAAAGAAAGGGACAAGTTGACAAGCAAGTTGTGGATAGGAAAGTTAAAAGAGTGTGTGGGAGGAAACAGAGAAAAATATAGTGAAAGGGGTGGATGTGGTCAGAGGCACATATGTGTGAGTCAGCCGGAAAGTATTTTAGGGGAGAGGAAACAATCATTGGTAGCACAGAAGAGTGGTCATTAGAAAAATGTGTATGAGAGGGATCTTGCACCTACCTAAAATACATCATTATTCATCTGTTTTGCTTTGTTCAAAGACAAGTTATGAAGCTTGCATAAGAGGTTCTGGCATTAAAATGTGCAAAATATGATTTAAGTTAAATATGATCTGTTGGATATGCATTGTTAAAACAAGGTAGCAAAGAGTTAAAAAAAAGCAATGATGCATAAGATGTAACAAGTGATGTAAAGGGGAGGGCTACTTTATTGGTATTGATGGATAATGTGAACTGATGGAATCTGCTCGTTAAAATAAATATAATGTAAAAATATTGTGCTAAGATACATATGACAGAGGAAAAGATACATGTAAAGAAAAAGCCAGACAAACAGGAGGCCAGATCTGAAGAGGTTGCATCTTTGGGATGAGATAATTTTGGATCAGCAAGAGTGGAGATATGGCATATTGCCATATTGAACCTATTCCAGCATAGAAAGCAACAATATACCAATGATAACGATGACATTGTTAGCTCTTTTTGATATATCTAATAATGTATATACCATGTATGTTATAGTGTTTTTATAATCATATTTTTTAAGAAATGGTTAAGAGCTGGACTGACTACATCTTGCAATCTTGTTAGTATTTAGATTTTGCTTAGGCTAATTTGATTTTTATCACATCAGATTCAACAAAACAAGTTCATATTAATCATGTAAGTCACTTGGTTGATTTACTAAACAATTAGACATGTATCTTTGAAAGAAATCATTAGGTTTCTATGTGCAAAAACATTGTTGTCTAGTGAATTTTTTTCCTTTGCATTAAGAAGAGAATATTATTATTCAAGTGATGGTATCTCTAGGGTCTTTAGGTTGCATATGGGTACTTTCTGTCTATTCTTATCTCTCTATTCATTTATTAGATTCCTTTCAGATGTTTCAAGGGTTGTATGTATAACTAGCAGAAGTTACCTGGCATTGCTCGGGTATGTTATGCTTTTGCCACATTGCCTAAGGCATCCCAGTAATGGTGGGTAAGATGAGATCTGGGAGAAAATTCAATACACCATGAAGGAGTACTTCATCACTCATTGAAAGACTTATTTTGAAAATGCTTTGATCTTCTCAGGACTGTTAGGTTAGATAAGAGCACGCATGGAAGTGAAAATGCAAATCTGGGGCGCTATATAACAAAAGTTAAAATGGCTAATACTGATATTATTGAAAAGGAATTTATAAAAACAGAAAGTGTTAAAGCAACATATTAGTATATTGTTATAAACTGATATGTCTCGTAAAGGGAATATGTAACATAGAATAATATAGTTGAACAGATATGACACAGTCTTGAGTAATACTGCTAACTTCACACAGAATAATTGTTCGTGGTCCCTGCTAATCCAATTGTATGGAGTACGTACACTTCGAAATATTGCTGAAGTGTCACAAATAATATATATCTAACGAAAGTCTTCCTTCAATGGAACATCGTCTCGTATCAAAGTCTCACTTGCAAGTCTCGCTCTGTGGTCACACTGACAAGTCTCACCAAGTTTCTATTTATGGCTTTCGCAGCCGATTACATTATTTTCTATCACATTACATCACTTCCCACGAACTAAATTTTCATTTTTTTAGCCTTTAATATTTTTTCTTCTTTGGTTCTGGACACAACCTATGTACCTTCTTTCACACTCTTTTTCTACTCAGTCCACACCGTGGAGATGTTTGAACCACTGGTACTTCTGGTCATGAGTTCAGGGTTTGGGTTATTGGAACAGGAATTTGAAAAGCCTCCTATAACACATCCATTAGTATTTCATTAGTGTCTTCATTTACCTCTGTGGTGTTCCTGGATCTTAACTGATTTAGGTGTCTTTTACATGCAAATTTATTTCCCCGATATGTCGTATATGACATGTCCTATTCTTCTTAATACAGCACCTTCTTCCCAGTACATTTTCCCAGCTCTGAAATTTAAAAAAATACTTTATCGCTAGGTTTATAGCCTTTAGTCAATTTTATTTTTAATTTCTTTTCAGAAGTATGCAACAGCCTATCAAAAATGGAATGCATTTTTCTAGAAAACATTAGTTCTGCTGCTGATGACTGTGATGTATTTATATTTGGCATGGTTCTATACACTGCCAGGAATTTTTTAATACTAGTTTCAGTCGCGTCGACACCTTGGTTTTTCTTCATGGCTCTTTTAAAAGTGTCTACAAACTTTTCAGCTACACTGTTTGACCTAGGATGGTATATGAGTGTCATCACCTGTTCAATCAACAGTGCCTTACAGAATTCTTTGAATTCCTTCCCGGTGAACTGTGTTCTATTATTGCTAACTAGTGTCTTTGGTAGACCAAAGCGACTAAAAATTTCTTGAGGTGCATTGATGGTATTCGTTGCCATTGGGTGTCTGCACTTCACTATCTCCGGCCATTTAGTAAAACTGTCTACCATGACTAAATAATATGCTCCATTCACGGGCCCTGCATAATCTATGTGTAAGCGTATCCATGGCACCTTGGTTTTTGTCCATGGTTGAATTTTAAGTGGTGAACTTCTTGCTGCTAACTGACATCCTTTACATTGTTTTACTATGTTTTCTATGCCCTGATCCATCAAGGGCCAATACGTGTAGCTTCTTATTAGAGATTTCATTCGAGAAATCCCCAGATGTCTTGTATGAAATTCTCTAAGAATTTTCCTTTGCAGGAACTTTGGCATCACTACTCTATCTGCGTAGAGTAGTTCTTGTTCACAGGTTGAAAAAAGTGACTCACAATTTCCTTTTTTCATCCTGTTATTCCATCCAACTTGTTTCTTCATCTTTATGATGAAATCATCATTTGCTGCTGCTTTCTTTATGTCTTCTAACGTCACTGACAGTTCTCTGATTGTGTTACACAACAGATCCAATAATTCACATTCGTCTTTCAAGGACACTACCACTGTTTCTTTCAATGGCTCCACAACTTTTGGAATTAGCCTTGACAATCAGTCAGCATGCCCTATCTTTCTTCATGACACATATTCCATTTTGAAATTGTAATTTAACAGAATTACAGCCCACCACTGTAGTTTATTCACCGTATGGTTAAGTGTACCCTTCTTGAAGCCAAAGATTGTTAAGAGCGGTTTATGATCAGTTTGGAGGATGAACTTTTTAACAGCAAAAATTATTGCCAAGCTTTCCTTTTCAATTTGACTATAGTTCTGTTCTGCAGGTAGTAATGCTCTTGAGGCATAAACTATCGGTTTTGTTGAGCCATCCTCCAACTTGTGCAGCAGTACCGCACCCAGACTGTCATTGCTGGCGTCTGCAGCTACCATGATTTTTTTCTCTGGGTCAAAATGTGTCAATGAAAGATCCAATAATAAACAATTTTTTATCTTTCTAAATGCCTGTTCACACTCTTCTGACCATGTCCATTTCGAGCCCTTTTTAATCAATTTATTCAATGGCGCTCTCATTCCATATGTCTTTGGAATATAGATACTGTAATAGCTCACCAATCCCCAAAAAGCTTGTAGTTTCGACATGTTATCCGATGCGGGCATATTTCTTAAAGCTTCCGCCCTTGCCGTGTCTGGTTTTCTCCCTTTGTTATCGATTATTTGTCTTAAATACTTAATTCTTGTTAGGAAGAACTCACATTTTTCCGGGCTTAGTTTGAATCTGTATTCCTTGATTTTTTGGAATACCGTCTTTATATTGTGTGTCATTTTCAATTTTTAATAGGATGTCGTCCAAATATGCAATTGCAAAATCCCCTCCTGCCAACATCGTATCCATAATCTGTTGGAATACACTTGGAGCTATTTTTAATCCAAACGGTAACCGATTTAGCTTGAACATTCCCTTATGGGTGTTTATAGTCAGCTATTTAGAACATTTTTTGCTGATTTTCATTTGCAGGTATGCTTCCAATAGATCCAGCTTTGAGAATACCCTACCACATTTCAATTTTTGTAAATATATCCTCTGGAAATGGTAGAGGTTAAGTGTGGTCCTTTACACAGTCATTTAAGCCCGTTGAAAAATCAGCACAAACCCTGATCTTACTTTTTTATATAAACAGTTGGTGCTGCCCAATCTGAATAATCCACTTTTGTGATTACTCCAGTCTTCTCTAGTCTTTCAAGTTCATTGTTAATTGTGCTTTGTGTTGCATTTGTTTAGGCTTAAAAACTGGTTTCACGTTACGTTCTCTTTTATTTCGAACACAGCTTCCGTTTTTGTACATAGACCTAGTCATTCAGAAAAAAACTTGTGGGAATTCATTTTTTAACTTTGTAATCAATTCATCTTTCTGTCTTGTCTTTTTCTCAATGATGTTCACATTATTACAGAATGAATTTATAGGCACTTCCCATAAATTGAATAGCACAAACCAATCTAAACCAAGCAGGTTTCCTATGCCAGAGAGTACATAAACTTTTGTTTAATAGTTTTCCCCCATAAATGAAATATTAGATTTAAGTTCACCTTTGAACTTCAGCTTTTGACCAGACACACTTCTGGTGATTTATTTTAGTTGTCAATCTTGAACAACCTGTTTTTTCCCAAGTTTTTTCATTAATAACAGAGATATTACTCCCAGAATTGAGCAATAATTTTATAGTATTTCCATTAATTTTTACATTAAGATATTTCCTTTTACCTTCTTTAATTTTGTTCTTTGAAATTATGACGTTCACGTTCATTTTTGCCTTTTTAAATTTTCTCTGTTTTGGCTGAAATTGAGAACTTTTATGTCCAATGCACCCACAAGAAAAACATGTTTTATTTAAAAAAAAAAATCCTTTCTCGTGTGTTTACCACTACATGCAGTGCATATTAGTTCGTTTTTATTTTTATATTACTTCTGTTGTATCGTTTGGATTTTTGATATGGTTTTTTTCTTTGATTTGGCTGTTGTCTTTCTTTATGTTTATCAAGTGCTGACATTCTTCTGTTAATCTATGTAATGTCACATTTGGGTCTTGTTCCGTAATATTTAAAATTCTCAATCGAATCTCTTTATTTTTAGACGCTGTTAATCATTGTACAAAGATTAAACATTTAAACATATCACTCGATATTTCTTGCAATTTGAATACCTCACAATGAGCATTCACTGTACCTGCATATTTAACAAAATCATCATTTTGTTTTTTAATATTCAGACATTTGTACCGAGTGTGGAACTGGCTATCATGCTTATCAAATATTTTTGATAAAATTTCAATTGTTTCACTGAATGACACTTCTTCCGGCTTCTTTGGCAGGATTAGATTTGTGTATTTTGTGTTCTCTTCCATACCCAATTTTTGTAGTAACAAAGAAATTTTTTCCTCATCAGTCCATTGCTCGCAATGTTTTGTAAAAATAGTTTAAAATCTACCAAAGTATGCCGGGAATGTTGATCCACTATTTGGGTCGTACCTGAACTCCGATAATAAGTTAGCAATACCTTCGGGCGAGAAAATCTTTGAATTTGGTGACTGTGCTGTTTTCAATAGTATATTTTCCACGAGCAATTTGTTTTCTTTCTCTCGTGATCTGGCATTCATCAAATTTCTATAAAGTCATTTTTTGAACTCTATCACATTGAATTGGTGTGTACATGATACGTATGATGAAATCATCTTAAGCATTCTAATAGGACTTTCTGAAAATAAAATGGAACACTTTTGGAAAAAAAATTCATCAAATATGTGTTTCATGGGTATTAGTAGTTGAAATATAGTTGCTCGCAATCGGAATGGGATTTTTTACTATCAAAATGGTAATTCTTGAAATCAAAATTGCAATGTTTTAAATAGAAAATTGTTTAAAATCAAAACATCAGACTATTGCGATGTGAACAGTGTGTTGAAAGCATTCAGCAGTCTCCAATTAGGCAAAGTGTTTGTCATGGAATGATGAATAGTTATCTCCCTTGCACAACACGATGCTTGAAAATAGTTAGCTCCCTTGTCAGTCACTACCTAACTCACAACATACGACCTTTATATATAAGATTAGTTATCACATGGAAGCAGAAATACTGTCTATGAAGGGTTTCAACCATAATTTGATATCTTGGATTTAAACACACTCAGAACATGAACCTTCAACTAAGGTTATATTATAAAAAAAGTTGTTTTCGGATATTAATTCAAACAGAAAAACTTAATGGAAGGGATGCAAAGCCCTCATGAGGAGTTTTGTTTATTTATTTTAGAAGGTAGCCTTATGATGCCTGTAATACACAGTTTGTGAGAATATGAGAAATGTTATGTGAATACATTAAATTATTTTCAAAAATCTTTTTAATAATAAATCATCTTTATAAAAGCTTAATTTTTTTCTTTTCTTCTCTTTTTCAGGCTTGTTGTATCATGGGCAGGACATGTTAATTTATTATCCTCAACAACCACGAAATGCCAGAATCTATGTTGATATGCCTAGCTTGCTTAAACTGCCATTTGAAAGCAGCTACCTTCAAACCAAAGATGGTACCAGTATACATGTAGTTCTCATCAAACAGCCTAGCTATTCTTCTGTGACTGCCCCTACTGTGATATTTTTCCATGGAAATGCTGGAAACATTGGTCACCGGTATATAATTAGTTTTATTAATTCATTTTAATATCATACATAATCTAAGCTAGTTATATTTTTTTAATTACTGCTTGTTTCATTATTATCTCAGTTAAGACTTTCAAAAGCCAGTATGCTTACTTGGATTCTCTTCACGTATTTAGTGAGTGTAAAAGTGGTTAGAAATCACTTTTTCAATAAAATTATTACTATTTAAAATAATTTTCAAAATATTAGCAAATTAGATTATTGCCACACATTGGTATTGTTACCATGCAATTGATATCTGTGTTGGTGGTGACACGTAAAATCACCAAAACCCCCTGTGTCACACAAATGGTACACATGTGGTAGCACATAAAATCACCCCCACTCTTGGAGTGGTTGGTGTTAGGTAGGGCATCCAGCCATAGAAACCAAGCTAAACTAGACAGGTGCTCGGTGTGACCAACCAGCCTGCCAGCCCCAGGCAAAGATATCTAACCCATGCCTGCATAGACAACAGACCCTAGATGATGACGATGATGATGAGATTAATAGTATACAAATCAAATTGTCAATATACATATTTTTTGTGCATTACGCAAGAAATTTAAAATAAACTATTCGGGTCAGACCTAGTGGACAACGTTTTAATTGAATGCACCCCCCC
>JACXVO010048009.1:68806-81646 GCA_015501135.1 Hapalochlaena maculosa
AGATGTCACGCAGTGGGATCAAACTCAGGTCAATGTGGTTGGTAAGCAAGCTACTTAGTACATGGCCACTCCTGCATCTATGTTGAAACTCAAGTTAAGTTACTATTATTATTACTCTTGTCTAAAGCCTAACTCAACCCTAATTAAGCAAACTCATCAAAATGTGTTCTAGCTGTTTTCTATATCAGGGATATCCAGTATGTCCTTCTATTAAGACAGCAGCGAAATGAATTTGGCTGCTATTTTTAGGTTAAACAACCATATATAGCCTCTACTTTGGTTCTTCATCTGATGTTGTGAAAAACCTATGGTTTGCTGCTGGACAGTTTCTAATAAATTCATTTTATCTCTTTAGCATTTCATATGACCATATCCGGTTAAAATTCACTACTTGTTTTATGTACAAACCAACCAGATCTGACATCTCACACCTACACTACAATATCATTCCAGAAATAAACAGTTACATCATTGAAATCTTACAACGATGAAATAAATGTGTAATTAATTCAAAACTATGAATAAATAAGCATTACATTTGACAGAGTAATTTGAATACTAAAGGGTTAAAACATTCAGCGGTCAAGTAGAATTTGTATAAGTGGGGTTTAAAAGTCAGCTAAGTGGTTATTGTATGCCGCATTGAGCTGACAGGGCAGAGCCTGTAGCAGGCTGTGACCTTTACTATAATCAAGTAGTGTATTGTATCTTGCCCTGCATTGATAAGAATAGAACATTCTATCATAATTGTCTTTATATTGTCTTTATATTGTCTTTCGAGAATTAACCAACACGAATATTTATATTCATTTTCAATAGTTGGATGCATTTTCTAATACATCCCCCCACTCCTCACACACACACACACACACACACACACATTTTTCAATATATTTTAACATCTATATTTCCAAGATTGTACGAGTAAGACAAAAGTTATTGAAGCAAATTTTTCTATGCCTAGATGTTCTTTCACCAATACTTAGTTTGTTTCCAAGTTAGGAACTCTACTTTTAAGGCATTGATCAGCACAGTCTAGATAGATACTTGCCCAAGGTGCTGTGCATTGTGACTGCATCTGAAACCACATAATCGGGGAAATGAATTTTTTAAACATGCAGCTATGTTTGTATGACTTTATATACATCTAGGCATGTGCGCACACACTAACATACACATACTGTTATGTGAGAGTATGACCTCCCCACACACACAACCGGCATGAATGGACAGGTCCACCACATATAAATAGTAGCGGTCCGAGTAAGTGAAGGACTTCATCTTCATTATTCCCAGTGTGACAAATAAAGAAAAAGGTTGTGCTCATACTTCAAAGTTTACAGTTTGAGTTAGCATGTCAGATTGTAGGTTCTTAAGAGATTGTTATGTTACATGTGGTTACTGCTGATTCTTTTTTTTTTCATTATATTGTTATTACTCTTGTAGTGTATATGTTTATCCATAAGGACAGGCACCCACTTATCCACATGCTCACAAGTGGGAGAAAGAAAAAAAATAGAAGTGGTAGGATGCACATATTTCTAAAGCAAAATATATTTAAACAAGAGCACTCAGATAGTGCAAATCTCTGCCAAGGTAACAGCAACGTTTTTTTTCAACGATTAGCCAGAGATGATTTTTAAAATGAGAATATCTGATATGAACTCAACTCCTCTCACAAACAAGAATGCTAAAAGTGAACCCAACTTTTCTCAAAGATTAAGTAAAAAAAAAAAAGCCAAAAAAAACCAGAAAAATAATTCAGAATCCTTGCCTGGTACCTGATTGACCCCAATGGTACTCCTGTTATGTAAATGTGACTGTAGAAAGTTTAGTAATAACAGTAATAAATAGTTTATCCCTATCTAACACAATCCAAAGTCAACAAATTCACCATTCAAAATAGTTTCAAAGCAGAGGTAATAAGTTCTACTCAGGAATTTTAAAATGAATAGCCTGAGACCTTTTGGTTTTCTCTTAAATTCTGGTCTTCTTTAGTGTTCCTGTTATTTTAGATCAATGTATATATGTATATATGTAAAGTGTTAATATGTATGTATAATGTATATTATATATATTATAAAAGTGCTATTCAATTTCTGAAGGGTGTTGTTGCTGTTTGTTTATGTAGTTTGATTTCTTTATCCACTAGTTTCTACTCAGATAGAGATGCGAATAAAATTAATAATAGAGAGATGAAAATAAAACTTTGGAAGCAACCTAAAGAGAGATAAATGAGAAATACTTGAAAGTCAATGTAAGATCATAACCATGTAAAGTAAAGGAAATATAACAAATAATCCAGAATCCTTGTCCGGTACGGGAATGATCCCAAAATCTATTCATTTCATGCCAGTCATGAGGCAAAACATTTCTGAAAATTTCATCTGAATCTATCCAGCAGTTCTTGAGATATCTTGTCCATAGACAAACAAACACAACCGAAACAATACTTTCTCCTTTGTTAAGGTAGAGGCAATAACAAGAGTAATAAATGTTACCAAAGAGGATAACATAATTGATCAAGGTTTGGTATTTATGACTTTTCTGTTTGTAAATAATCTAACATTTAAATCTTACAATTCTGGCTCTTGTAATTTAGTTTTATCTTTTTTTATTTCATACATTTGGGAAATGCATAGGAAATAGTCTCAAACAAGAAACCTGATTTATTTCAATTGATTAAGTCTTTTAGCTACCAAACTAGTAGACAAGCCTATGATTTAATGGCAGACTTGAAAGTTGATGACTGTGAAAACTTAAGGGTTTATAGCTGGAGGAAATTGATTTTTGCCTTTTATCAACCCAGTCTTGATTATAAGTTAGAGAAAGTTTCATTGCGGTCAGCTCTGATTTTGATCAATTGTTGCTGCATAACTACTTTGTCTGAAATTGACTTCTAATAAAATGACAGGACAATGCCTTAAATTACTTCATGAATTGTTAAGCTATGGTTGTATGTAGAAATATTTAAAATTTCTTTATTTAATGTATTTTAAGTAAATTTGGATAGACTGGACTGTGCTCAACATTTAGTATAATATCCACTTTTGCTACAAAATAGTAGTGCATTTGGAACTTTTAGATATGCAATTAGGCAAGTAAAAACAACTCATGAAACCATGATCTAGATTAAATATTTTAATTAATCAGTTCATCAATATATGCACATACAACAGGCACTATTTATTTCTCAATCATATATGTCTAGGAATCTGAAACCAAATGTCTATTACAGGAGCCTTCTAAGGTTCATGGTACCACATATGGTACCATATACTAAATATGTGTTGATGTACTGAATGTTGTATGTAAAAGCTTCTTAGTGAATTAAAATTTACTTGTATATTTGTGTGTGACTGTTCTAGTTCTAGTGCACCACCCTTGTCATTCTCTAGGGCAGGGGTTCTCAAACGTTTTGGCCCACTGCCTCCCTTGTGGCCACATAATACTCTCAACACCCACCTCGTGGCCACATTATACCCTCAGCGCTCCACTCCTATTTTTATGTATAAATGAAAATTTGATATTTTACTGATTTATATACACTATTTGTTAATTGATATAATGTTATATAATTTATACACAATATTATAATAATAGAAATTCATAAGTGTCCCTCAATCCACAGCCTTTTTCACAATGTCTCTTTTCTTCTCTATCGTCCTCTTGATACCAGCACCCACTTGGACTCTCTCAACGCCCACCAGGGGGCAGTAGCACCCACTTTGAGAACCTCTGCTCTAGGGTAATACCTATTCTATTTTTGTCTACTGGAACCATTAGGCAGTCTGACAAGCCTTTCTAGATATTTCTCTGCTGTGTGGAAGATCAATAAAACAAACACACAACCACATTTAGACATTTTCCTGAAGTTCACTTGTGATACATTGAATTATTTGGACATTAACTTCTTGCCAGTTGCCCTTACAATACTTTTACATAGAATGTTCTACAAAAAATATAGACAATCATCTAATCATCTCTAGAAATTGAAATTTAGAAAGTGAAAAATGTATATATAAAATATATTCTGAGTACTAACTAACTAGAATGAATTTACAGAAACAGTGTTGTACTTGACTTGACTACATCTGTTATTTGGACAGTATTTTGTCTCTTCATCTAACCTTTTATGTTGGGTTCAAATATTTTCGGACCTACTTTTTTTATATGTATATCAAAAGTATGATACAAGGGGGTTAGTTTGGTTGTGTATTCTTCCCTCTTTGCAGAAAAATATCATCCTATGTGTGTGTAATCAACATAAATCACTATTAGTGTTTTTTTTTAGCCTTTTGTTGTTGTTAATTGTGAATCAACTGACCCTAATCAAAGGTATTCTGGCTGTATTCATCCTATCTTTGTTATGTACATGGCTCTAACTAACCGATTTTTCTTTATATGCTGAGTCTGGATCTTACCAAGCTTTATTTTTTTTTTAATTCCTTTCTCTTCTAGATGGGTGAAGGGAAGGTATTTCAATGAAATATTACAATATTAAATCTCCTGCCACCACCTTATAACAGTACTTCTGTCTTGCCTTCTCTACAAAAGTTAACTTTTTGCCTACAGAATACTGTGTAGTTGAGTGAAGTTCTCAAGAAACCATGTCTGTCTTTCTGTCTTGGATTTCCACTTAAGTTACTTCTCTATCTTTCATAATTCTGAAACATTGTCTTATTACCATTTATAATTATGCTGATATCTAATTTTGTTAGTATTTTACAAATGCCTCTGATACCTCTGTTATTGTAGGAGAAAAAAAAAATTGTGATGTTCACATCTTTTGTTTGTCTCCAAAAACCTCATCAATATAAATAGAGCAGTTCCAAGTGAAGATTAAAAGCTGATGACTGTGTCTGTTTGCTATGAACTTAAGATGCCCATATTAATAATAATGATATCCAATGTTAGTGGGATTGTGGATAAGGATACAGGTTATTAAATTAACTTTATTACTTGATTGATACTGATGATCATATTGACCCTTGAAGTACAAAGAGGAAAGTTGAACCTTGTGACATCAGAAATTTTAGCATAAAGCCATTTAACAAAATGCTATAAAGTATTTTGTCTGGTGCTATTACAATACTGTAATGATGATGATAATAATAATAATTTCTTAGCCACATGTATAATTCTGTTGGAGGTAAGTTTTTACTAATTTTAGTTTCCAGGAGCAATAAAAAGGAGTCTTTTATACAACAAATTCTGAACCAGAATAATGGGATGAGGGAGCCATATAGGATAATTCAGAACACCTCACATTGTAGTACACCTAAGGAATGAACTTATCTCCTTAGTTATCATAAGCTCACTTAATCACTCTCATTCACCTTCCATAAAATTTACTGGGAAACCAGAAATTTTCTTTGTACTTTCTCTTTCTACTTTTAGTAGTAATTCAAGAAGTTAATGAGGGATTATCCTGAAGGGAAAAACTCTGCTCTCAAACCTTTCAACTGCTTTAATATGTGTAAACTTTACAGTTGTTTAAAGCTTCAAATCAGCAGTCATAAGAATGTCAATTATACTTTCTCGGATATTCATTTTAACCTTCTTTACTCTGAGTCCAAACCTTCCTGAGGTTACCTTTATCTTTTTATCCTTTCAGATCCAATAAAAAAAACAAAGTACTGACCCAGAGTGGTGGATTGGATTGAACTGGATTGGTGGTACTTTAAGAACTTCAAACTGGGGCAACTTGTGGTATTTATTCTAGTTCTTTGCATTCTGAGTTCAAATCTCACCATGGCTTACTAGGATAATAGACTAAATCTCTCACCTGGTTTACTACCACCACCTGGCACCTTAAGTATCTTTTAGCAGAGTCCACAATGTTACAAGCATTTGGGTTAGGTCTCTTAATTTGAAGATGCCACTTGCTTTCCCACCAATCTCAGAAGCCCTGTATTGGGTCATTAGCACTGACATTCTTTCTGACTAAAATATATATGTATATAAAAAGGAAAAGATAATAAATAAAATGGGAGTATGCATGAAACTTAATATACTTGATTGGGAAATAGTTACAACATTCATAGCTTTATTAAAGATATGAGTAATATAATGGAAATCAAATTGTTAACTTATTAACTAATAAATTTTTAGTTCAAAAACAGAAAAAAACTAAATTTTTAATTTAATGTAATCTATAAGGAATCATTGGATTAGCAGAACTGTGAGACCATCAGACAAAATGGCTTATATTTCATTATGGTTCTTTACATTCTGAGCTCAAATCTTGTTGAGTTCAACTTTGCCTTTCATCGTACTGAGGTTAATCTAATCAAGTTTAACTGTCCCCTAGATATGAGCCTTTATTAGAAACCAATACATAATGTATAAAGTCTTCATGGCTGGTTTATCTGATATCAAATTAAAAATATTCTTTAAAAGTATAAAATTAAATTTTAAAAATTCATTTATTACTTAAAGTTAGATGATATTATGACAGTTTGTATTTTCAAGTTTGATATACAAACCAAAATCTTGTAAAAATATATCCACTTTGTAGCTGCAGCAACTGCCAAATGGAGATATCTTACAAATGAAATGACTTCAACTTAAAACATAAATTGCAGAAATTGTTCAATTTTCAAATTTTAGCCACAAAGGAATATAGGTATACTTTTGAGTTTTCCAGTGTGTGAAGCTACCATCATTACAATTATAATACAAAAAAAATACTGCCTCTGCCATAGTTCTCTATTCTTACTACCATACTGCTTCCAGCTAATTCTGACAAGTTTTGGTGGTTTGGTCACACATGGATGCATACACAGGCCCATTTTCATGAAAATGCCAGCAGTTTAGAAGAGGACATGAGTCTAAATAAAGAATTTGCTCAGGTAATTTTTTTTTACATCCTCTAGCATCCCTATATTTTTATAATTTGTTATGCACCTATATATATATATTTTTTTTTAAATAGATAATTAGATAAACCACCTGTGTGATTAATAGGCCTTGTCTCACTTATTTGCTTTCAATTTCACTGGTTTGTTCATATACTTTTCCTCTTAACGTTGTTTATCTTGTTGCTTAGAAGAAATACTATCTCGGCTGATTTTAAATTTATGCTTGAATTTGAATTATTAAAATCTACTCCTAATTATAAATTAGTAAATTGACCCCCCCCCATTTCTTGAAAATACCCTTAATTTTTACTAGTAGATGATTTTCTCTTGTGTATATGATCTCTCTCTTTCTCTCTCTCTCTCTCTCTCTCTCTGTCTATCCATCTCTCTATTTGTATAAATCAGTCTAAGTGAAGATTAAAATATTATTATGCATGGAATGAAAGTCTGTTAGAATTGTGATATATATATATTTTTCAAGTTTGTTCTTTATGAACTTTGACCCCTTTTATTTTACATAATAGTTGATATATTAGCAGATTTCAAAACCATAATATTTTGAAACCTATTTTCATATCAAAACCTGAAGCAGACTTTGTGAAAGTAGAGGTATCAACTATTTCAACAGTTGACCTCCTCACTGCTAAGCTCAAAAGATCTTTCTACAAACTGCCTACCATATATAAAATGAAGACCATGTGTCCTAAAACTCCAGTTTGAGAAAGTGTATACCATAAGGAAAATGGTAACCATCATGCATAGATTTATCAATGATGTAATTCAATCCAAATTGACATAGCTGATATTCTAATAAACCTGGCATGTGTGTAGCACTAGGAGAATCCTGCCTTACTGAACTTCTTAATAATAGTGGAAGCTGGCATTAAACTTATTGGGTCAATTGCTTCAAATCAACCCCTTACACTGTAGGGGATTGCATTGCAGGATGAATTAGCTCTGTAGGAAGTTATTCTTACCAATTACATTTTCAGGTTGACTAAATAAAACATTTTAAGAAATGTTAACACACATTTAAATATTTTTTTTTATTTTGAATGATTATTTATGATGTAGTTGTTAGGGCAGTGGCATATCTTTTTTATAAGAACAGTTAAATCTCCTTTCAGACTCTAACATTTAAAACTAGACTTCAGTTTGTCTGTTGTGGTTTCGCTTGAGAAGAGAAAAATATAAAACAGAAGAAAAAATAATACGTGACACTCTTGATAATTTCCATGCCAACATTTTTCTTTATTTAAACAACCTGAGATGGGGGATTATTAAATGTTGTAAATAAATATTTTATAATCACACCAAAATTTTGATTCTATCTTCATTGATACCACTCAGATTTGATGCTTCTTGAAGAAATTGTTACAGTTGTTCACAATGGAATTATGCTATCTTCACAAATGTCAAGCAAATATGTGTTCATGGGTTTCTTTCTGCTGCTCAAGTTCTGGTTATCTAGTCCCTGATCAAGGAAGGCCCACATGTTAGGGTCCATTTCTTCCAAATATGGCATACCTCTATCTACTGAAGGACCATGTTGTGCACCTCAACATTCACCGATTTATTGGATGAGGTGTAGTGCAGAGATTTTCTCCAATATCTAGTTTGTTTTTGCGTGGCTGTAGGTTCTTGTGTGTTTCTATAGGCAAGTATTTCTTGGTCAGAACACAAGAGTTGTTGTTCTTCAGCATTTTTCAAGTAGAATTAGAGCTATTCTTGCTGCTGCCATTTTTGTTTCATGTTTTTGTCTGAATTGAGAAGAAGGCATGGAACTGTGGTATTTCATATTGTTTTAGTTGTCAGAATACTTGAGAATAGTTGCTCATGCAGTTCACTGGAAGTTATGCTTTGCACTTGGGTATATGATCTTTCATTTAGAGTATTTCAGCTACTGCTATTAAACTCTAGTTCTGCTATTATAATGAACACCAACGATCAATGATATTCCTGTTATGCTGTTTCATCATCTTTTGGGGGATGTATTTACATTGTCAAATGTGTTTTTTGTATCCTTTTAAGACAGTGGATTATGATTTAATTTGATTGTTATTTCTAGCATAAAGAGGCTCCTTAATCTTTCTACTCAAGGTATTGCTGACAACAGTGAAGATAAATTGTATGTTAAGAAATGGTGTCTTTTTTTTTAACACTTTAGTATAAAATGTAGAAAAAAGTGCAGTATTGATTGTTAATTTGTTTGCTGATCACTGTACTCCTTATACTCAGCACACTGTTAATCACTGACTCTATAGTCAATATCTGTAGCTTCTCCAAAGGCATCCAAGTTGTTTAATTACACACACAGAAACTACATTCCGTTTACTTTACTTAATCTCACCTATAGAAAGCAATAGCACTCTTGTTAAGTTATTGTTGTGAATAGTTAAATGTTGCTTGTACTTAGGAAGTTGTCTTTATATTCATATTCTTTTTATGCTCAGTCATTGAACTGTGATCACGCTGGGGCACTGCTTTCAAAGGTTTAATCAATCATATTGAACCCCTGTACTTACTTTTTCAGATTATACTCATTTGATCAATTCTGTTTATTGAACTGCTATGTTTCACAGCATAGCAAGCAACACTGGTTGTCATATATGTACTAAGCTTGAAGATTGTAAAAGACCTTTGCATTAAGTACCACTCAGTGGAATTGAACCAAAAGCTACGAGCTTGCAAAGCGAACCTATTCACCATTCATTCATCTGTATGTGCATGTAGTTAATAATGAGTTCGCTTGTTATTATATGCACATGAATAAATTATCTATATGTATTTTGTTACAATGTGATAACCAGCTGTTGGTAGATATGTATCAATTAATAATGAAATAGTTACCTATAATTATACACAGACTGTTCTTTTTGCAAACTGAGACAGAACACTTTTGTATGACTATGCAGCATGTTATTAATATGTAATTTGACGTTTGTAGACTTTATCTTTCCAGTTCTTTGTTACTTGAGGAATTTTGTCCATGAAGGAGCTCAGCTGAAAAAATATTGCCATTAAAATGGGTCCCCAAAACAGAACAAATTCTTCAAAATTTTTGTTTCTTTCTTATGAAGTAATATAAAAATTGCAATTAGTCACATATTTATTATTCTTGGTAATTTATACATACAGTGTATTGGGTTATTAGATATTTAGTTAAGCTTGTTAAATTTTTTTTTATAGGAGGGATGTGGAAGGGTGCTTGAGTATATTCTAGACTAGTGAATCAGTAGAAAGAACAAAACTGCACTTAAAACATCTTTTGCTTATGTAAGCACAGACAAAGCTGTGTGGTTAAGAGGTTTGCTTCATAATTTCATGGTTTCAGGTTCATCCCACAGAACTTTAGTTTTGAGCCAACCAAAGCCATAGAATTGAATTGGGGATTTAGATAATTAGGATAAGTGGTTGAATGTAAATGTTTTAGACTTTCAAACAAGAATTGTGTATTGAACTGTGAAATAGAAATAGCACTTTTCAACATGGATAATTGAAAGGATGTTTACAATAGCAAACAGGGTTATGGTTGATAGGGTGTAGAGCTTTTGTTTGAGAGGTCTTCGGTTTGTTTACCATCATTTGTTGTGTGTTTTAATAAGTAACACATAACTAAGTTTATTTAGTTATGTTGCTGCTTATTTCTCTGTTAGTATATTTATCAGTAAAGGTATTTCAGCTATGATCATGTCATTTTTCTTCAAACTTTGTGTGTGTGTGTGTGTATAAACTATATTATCCAATGTATTTTTTGTTAAAGTGATGAATATGAATTGAAGACTTGGCTGCAGTTTAAGCAGATCAAATAATTGTGTAGACCCTCACTTGTTGGTTTAAGGTTATTGCCCTAGGTAGTAACAGCTTACTGTTGTGTGAGCACTAGATTTAGGGTTTTCATGACAAGTGTTCAGGTGATTTCTAAGTATATGATTTCCATGAGTTAATGTAGAACCTGGAAATATTTGAACTAAGAACAATGAAAGACAAAGGTAAATAGATTCTATTTGGCTTGGTATTCAGCTGTTGTGGCCATTTCCATTGATCTACATGAAATCAGTAATACTGATAATAGTAATAATAATTATAATTATAGACTCTCTCATTGAAGATGATGTAAGATTATTCAGCAAAAAGCTGAACAACCTGTAGTGATCAAATGTATGTGCCATATATTAGCTCAGCTCTTCCATGAATTTGATGTTGCCAAACATGTGCATGGTGTATTATGCGTCAAGTGTTTGAAATGATCACAAGATGTGAAATAAAGGGATTTTTATCAAGAGCACATGCACTGCCAGATTTAGGAATTAAACATCATGATCTTACGATTGTGAGTGCAACACCCTAACCATTAATTTAGGAGCAAGTTCTTTGATTTTGAAGTCAGGAGATGAGCTTATTACATTAAATCCAGTACTTGACTAGTATTTCATCAATCCCCAGAGGTATGAAAGGCAAATTTGTCAGCAATGAGATGGGAAATCAGAACAATGAGCCCATACTGTAAAGCACTTTTCCAGTGTTTTAATGGTTCTTGTCAATCCTCTACTACTACTACTACTACTACTACTACAACTGCTGCTGCTGCTGTATGTAACTCTTTTAGAATAACTTCTGGAGATTGGTAAGAGAAAGGGAAGAAGAGTTTAGTCCACTCCAGTAAAGGCACCCAGCAGTCACTTGGTCATGTTAAATTATGCAACAGAGATAATCTACCACTCAAGAACAAGAAACTGTTTCTCTGACAGTCTTCTACATAGTTTGACTTTATCTCATTCACTTACATGGGATTTTGCTAGAAGACAGTTAAAATTTTATGCAGTTGGATCAAATCCCAACTCACATAGATGATTCCCCGCTTCTGCCAACACTGCTGCTACAGCAGCAGTTCTTTCTACTATAGGCACAAGGCTTGAAATTCTGGGGAAGGATGCCAGTCAATTATCTTGATCCTAGTTCTCAATTGGTACTTATTTAATTGACCTTGGAAGGTTGAAAATTAATTTTATCCTTGGTAGGATTTGAACTAATGACAAACAAAATCCTGTTAAGCATTTTGTCTGACATGCTAACAATTCTGCCTGCTCACTGCCTGCTTTTACAATAATAATGTTGGTAATGTTCCATTTTCAACAATGGTAAAAAGAACAAAAAAAAAGTGAAACTTCACACCCATTCATTCTTTAACATTCGACTAGGGTGGTCCTGATATGTGCCAATTATGTTAGCATATTCTGAGGGAAGGCCATGTGTGTGCATAACACACACATTACATATATTGGAGCAAGCATTGAGATATTATATACTTTTCTATTTTAGTTTATATTTTGTCTTTTACTAATTTGGATCAATTAATTTCTAATCTTTATTTTTTGGTCGTTTCAACTCCTCCAATCTCCCCTCTATTTCGTTCTGATGTCTTATTAACTTCCTCCATCTTCTTTTGCCATTATATTCTCCTCTCCTCTCTCTCCATTATTCTTGTGGTTTTTATCATGAATTAGTCAAACTTTTAATAGCCATGTTTTTTGTTTTTTTTTTGTTTTGGTAGGGTCAACTTAATCACAAAATCCATCATCAACTCAAGATACGATTACTTCTTCACAAACTTACTTGTCTATGTTTGTGAATTAATTTCTGTTTTTTTTTTTTAAAGATATCAGTTATATATTTCCAATACTTTCTTGATTTCTCATCTAATTTTCTATTCAGTTTGCCCCTCAAGTTTGTACTATGTATGGTAAGATATGCCTGCGTAATTAAGTTCAACTTGCAACTACATAGTTCTGACTTTAACACTGACGTGTGGCATCATAATGACACATTTTCAAATATAGCCTTGTGTCGACCAGTACTTCCTTGTGAAATTTGGTAAATGGAAACTGTGTAAAAATGCAACAGAAATCTAACAGAATTGTTACAAGATATATATATGTATATATATATGTATATATATGTATATGTGTATATATAT
>JACXVO010048030.1:418639-435653 GCA_015501135.1 Hapalochlaena maculosa
GTGCTTCGGTTTTGGGTTGTTGTTGGTTGTTCTGACGATACCTGTAGTGTGTGTATATAACCTTTTTTCTTATATATATATATAATATATATATTATGATGTGTGTGTTTGGTTTTTATTTTTCCTTGTTTTTCTCAGTAAATCATGAGCTACAATTTAAATAAGTGTTAGCGATAGGAATGGCATCCAGCTGTAAAAATAATACCTTAGAAATATATTTATCTAACTCATGGTAGCATGGAAAAATGGACAGATACAAACGAGAAAATAATTGTATGTATGGACTTGGTTAGAGAAATAGATAGCATCCAGGCTTGGAGATTGGGGAGTTGCTGTCTTAAGAAGCAGAGCTTTAAAATTTATACTTATCTTCAGGTTAGGTATTTTATGCAGTTGCTTTCATCATAGTAGACTCTGCTAAAGGTACCCAGAAGGCAAGTAGTGGTTTGAAGCCAAGTGAAGGAGTGATTGTACCAATCAAGAATAGGTGCAGACCTGTTACTACACTGATTCTCTCAACTCATTTTCTATCAGATGGCTTCAGGTTACCATGTACCCCAAAAAACAGGTACAAAATGATTGATCTGTTGTACAGTAGGATTAAAACTGGTACCCTGTGATTGCAAAGCTAGTTTTTCTGTACAAAACTATTTATATTTAGCCACAGGAATGCTTCATCTTTACATAAATATATATTATCTATATCAAGAAGGACTTATTTCTAACTTTAAACACGTTTTGTGTATGTATATTAAAGCGTCTCTATATATTAACATAATAGTATGTTCTTATCTGACTCTTCAATGGTGAAAGAGAACGAAAGCCATAAAAAAAGGGAAAACAAAAGATTATAATGACAGAGGGTGGTAATCGTGATGTTAATTTGTTGATAGCAGTTTTGGTAGTATAGTAAGGCAACAATGAAAATTTTCAGTTCACAAAGATTGTCTGCTATTAGTTCCTTACTATTTATTAAGACTACCATGATTATCTTCATTAATTAACACTGTTGTGTTGATGATGCTGGTACAAACTATTACAGTTCTTATTTTATGTGTAAAGTATATGTGTGTGTGATATACATCTATGGATTCAGCAGCATTTTATTTTGTTCTTTTCTCCTCTCTTTCACTGTTGCCACCTCAACTCTTATTTTCTCCTGTCTCCCTCTGTTTTGTTTGCCATTTGCTCTTGTCTCCTCCATCACACTAAGAACAAAGTTCCCCAGTTCAGTTACAAAAGCCTTAGAATTTACATGAGTTTTGCTTGTTAGACTTATCTGAAGCTTTTTTCCTCTTTTAAAATTCATCTTTTAGCATCCATTGTCAATGCAAGCATGGGTTAGATGTTTTGACCAGTACTGGTGTGGGCTGGGTGGCTGCACCAAGTGCCAGTCTGGTTTGGCTTAGTTTCTATGGCTAGATGCCCTTCCTAATGCCAACCACTGTAAGAGTGGGGGTGTTTTTATGTGCCACCAATATGGGTGCATCTTAATATTTCACTACTGTGTACTTTTATACAGTGAAATCTGAAGAAGGGAAAATTGGAAATAAATATGAATGAACGTAGGTATAAAAAGGGAAACCTGAATAGAAAATCATTTAAGCAAAAAATGTTATTGAAAACTGAAGTGCGCTTTCAGGATAAGAGACGGGTCAGGTCATAAGCTTATGAGAATAGTTAGTGAAAACTAGGTAAGAAACTATAAGTTATTCATTAACGTTAGCAGTGTGATAGTCAAAAAGAAGTTGAGGATAAAAGTAAGAAAAAAAAACTGTTTAATTTGTATCAACAGAAGGATTAACATGGCCACATTAATTATAGTGATATCATTTATTTAGGAAAGTAATTGCATTCTTCTAATGGCTTATTAATGCTTCTGTTTACATAAAGTTCATTGCTTAAGATACAACCAATACAGAATGTTTCTAATTGAGTGCTAATAATACATTTGGTTCAGAACTTCGTTTAAATGTTTCAATTGAAGATTGTCTGAATTGACTGTTTACTGTTAATTAAATAGGTCACAGGTTTATTTCATTTGGATGTAATAATATTCAACATTCTGAATGGAATTTTACAATTTTATTACTAAAAGAAATCTATAATAAAAACATGAAATTTTGTATTTAGTATTTTCTATATTTCATATTTTTGTTGAAAATTTTGCAGATATGGATATTTCTTATATTTATAGATTGTGATCATAAATAAAATATTGGTATTTCCTTTTGGAAGTATATTGCTTGTTTGTTAAAATTCAATTATTGTGTCACCTTGTAACTCAAATATGAGTAAGCTAATTTAATGTTCATAACTTATCTATTTTTATACTAACATGCCCAATACATCACCACTTGTTTCAGTCCTTTGTCATTTTGTCTCAGAGCTCCTATTTCATCGGCTGTGACTTGATAACTTTTCCTCATATATTTGGTTTTCTTCTACTGTAGGTACCTTTTATCACAACAATATTCTTTTATCTAACATTCTTAACTTTCAACATCTGTCATATGTAAACACTGTCTATTTGATATTCTTTTGGCAAAGGCTTTTAATGCCTAGTTCTCAACTTGTATATGCTCCATCATTTATGTATTTAATGGATCATGTATAACTAATTTTTCTCCAGATTAAACTAATCCTCATCATTCAGTGCTTGTGACTTCCTATCATACAGTATCACACTTATTTATACTTCATACTATCTACCTTTTGAATAGAAGATTGAAACACTTTGTTTCAACATCTTGAGTTTCTTTTCTCACTCGTACTTCTGTATTCTGGCAAATATTTTTTCATAAGTCACCTATAGTATCAGAAACTATCATACACGGTGAACTACCGAAACTTTATTTTATAGATGTCATTATTGCCAACTAGTCTTGTACATCTCTCGCATCTCAATCATGCTGCCAGAGATCCAACTGTATCTCCTTGTATGACCATTATTTAAACCGAGTTAATAGCACCAGCTTTACCTTTTTTAAATGACTGGGTTTTTGACAGTTCCTTCAGATTTGGAATGTTACTTTCAACTCATAGAGATTCTACAATAAGAACGAGGCTTTCAGCATTTAAATATTCTTAAAGATATACATTATTTGTTCATTTTCTCTTAATAATGCTTTTATGTTTATATTAATAGATAACCAAGCTTATCTTCATAAGCTTTTAATCACTAACCTGCATGTTGAATGTACATTGTTACTTTTCCAGAGTACATGTGTATCTACTTAGAAGAGATGAGCTTTTCTGCTGTTGGAAGATTGGGACTCCAACTTAAACCTCTCTAAGACTTGTGTAGGACTGACAATACATTTTATGGTATAGTGATTACAACTTTTCCAAGAGAGTAATCGGTCTAAAATAAAACTAGTACAAAGTAGTGAGAATCTCTAATACCAGTGTTATGACCCCCCCCCCCAATACCCATCAGCTTACACTGTTAATGGTGTTAGTAATAAACCTTTGGCCTGCTAATGATGCAGTCCAGTTATTGAATCACAGTGCAGAATTCCAAAATATTATAGCATGTAACTGTATGAATTTGAATTAAACTTCTATTTATGTTCATAGTTGTATAAATATAAGTAATCTTAAGAGTGCACAGCTGTAAGATTAGATTAAAAGACAGTTAGGGATAAGAAATTTTGTTTCTCAGTCATGTCAAAATGTCAAGACTTGCTGTAAATTTACATTGGATTGTGATGAATTTTCTGTTAACACTGTCAACAGCTACAAGGGAATGGATAATGTTTTTGAAAAATTCTTAGAGGCCTGAAACTAATAAGTTAGCTCTTGAAATTTAAGAGAGTCAAAATAGAACAAGTTGTGAATTGGTTTTGAATAGATGCAAGGCAAGGGACCAAAACTGTGGCACTAATTGAGAATCCTCCTTATGAACAACCATTGTCAACAGTCTTTGATAAGCAATGATAAAGATTAAGTGGAAGTCATATGTAGACAAAAAATAGGGTCCAAGTTCATATATTCAATAAAGAATTTCCGATTTAGATTATCTTTTATTTCAGTTTCTTCATTCTCTTTTTTCAAACTCTTACATTGAAATGTAAAATGAATTTTGGTGTTTACAATCTATAGAGTCAAATGACTTGAAAATGTGAGAGATTAAGATCCAAGTTCTGCCCAAGTACCCTCTCAGTAGATACACAAGTCTTAATTACAGACTGAATAACTAATAATAATAAATCCATTTTTATATATTAAAACTACAAACAATAGAACACTTTTGTTTTGGTTATAGGCATTACATTAAATAAACCACCCTTGGATAACTGAAATTTGCAAACAATAATTTTCTGGTGATGGTTGTCAAATTTCCAAAAGTATTTTTATGAGCCTATACTAATCAGTATTTTGAACATTTTGTTATATTAGATTATTGATTGTAAAGATTAAGTTTCTAATTACTAGTTTAAAATGAAAATACCTTTAATCAATTCATAAAGCTTCTATCTTATCAAGCTAGGTTAAAATAAACTACAAGCACATTTGGAGTTATTTTGAGAAAAATTTGTTTCAACATTACCATCATTATATACAGTAAATCATAAATTATTAGATTAGTACTACTTGGAATTAATGAATCTAGTTTGTTTTGTATAATTCCCAATACAAATTGAAATAGCCCTCTTTTTTCTTTGATAATTCGGATTTTAATTAAATTTTTATCTGTCTTTGAAACTACCATCATGATTTCGCATCAACATTTCTTGCTGGAATGGGTTAGATGGTATGGCATGATCTGACAGGTCAGAAAACTGCAAAGAACTCTAATGACTATTTTGACATGGGTTTTATGACTGGATATCCTTCCTGATGCCAACCCTTTTACAAAGCATACTTGGTGCTTTTCCCTCCTACCAGCACTTGTGAGGTTGCCATATAGCTTGCTAGACAAGATCCCTCGATTAAGATGGATGTAGTAGTGAGGGAGGTGGCTCATGCCAGGCATTAAGAGGCAAGAGTATGATAGCTGGGAAGAGGTGTCTGGTTGTTTGAGGAGATACATAGCTACTCCAGCTGGCAAAGGAAAGAAGATTATGTGTCAAGATAAACCCTCAGGGCACATGTAATTGTGAAGAGGACAAGAGCAGAGGAACAGGTGACTGGGATAGGGACAGAAGATCAGATAAGTTCACAAGAGTAAGGTGAACAACAGATGGTTAGAGGTAGGAGTATAGGTGATGCAGTAAGTGGAAAACAAGAGCAGGGTTGGTCTGACGTAAGATACTGTTTGTAATCATTCAGCTTGCACTTTGGCAGGATTCATGTACAACTGCAAAAGAAGCTAAATTTCCTCAGTTAAAATGGGGTCACAGCTTTCAAGCCTTAGAGTAAATAGTTTGTAAAAACTTCAAACCTTAAGTTTATTGAGATATAGAGAAACTATTTTATTCATTCCTTACAGCAAATTATTTGTGAAAAGCTGAGAGAGATTTTTAAAATGCATCTGTTACAGTTGTAAGTATGTTCTATAATGAAAGGTATAATTCTTAATATAAACTGGCAGTTTCAATTTATTCTGTCATATTTTTATACTAAATTCATTTAAAAATATATCAATAATACAGTACATAAGTCCTAAGGTTAAGGTGTTGGATTAACTCTATTCAGTCCATGTTATCAGCTGCACCACTGCCCTTTTATCCTGTATTGCCAGCCACATTCCCTTCCCCCTACTTTCACCTTCCTGCTATTCAATTACTCCATTAAACTATTCTTAATGACTGCTGTTTTTTATAGTTTGATCCTGCAGCTTTTTCCATCTTCCCTGAAATTTCATTCCTTTCATCTTCTATAAACCTCTTCTTTCATCTTCCTTGAATCTCTATTCTCTCTCAAATGTGATAAAAATTTACATGGCCTTCTGGCTCTTTTAATCCAACACCCAGGACCTTCACTTGCTCTTGCATCCCAGTGCAACACTAACTACACTACAATCTTTCCAGGCCTCAGGCCTGCTATCCACATTTCTGACCACTTTGATTGCACTTTGGCTAATCTGGTTCACTGCATTGCATGCCATCACTGTAATGCCTGATTTATTGGTCAGACTACTTCGTGTATAGGTGACCGCTTCCATGAAAACTTGATTGATGATGTCTGCGATAATATTCCTGGCATCTTAAAACTCAAATCTCACTACCTTAGTTCTCCTGGTCACCCCCATCTCTCTCTGCATCTTCAAAGTTTGAACAATCCCATGCTTGAAAGGCTACCTGCAAGCTTAGTGAGCAACAACTCATTTACCAACTAAGGACTTCCACTCCTAGTGGCTTGGATACTTATCTCTAACTCTGCACCACCTCATGTTTTTTTTTCACATCACTCCTTTTTTACATTTTATTTTTGTTTTGTTGCTACTGTGACTGTGTGCTCTTCACTAGTAAATTTACTCTACCTTGCAAATTCTTCCTCTCACCAACTCTTGCACCATTCATTTCTCTCTGCCTTCCTTCCTTATAAGCCACGCTTTACTTTCTACCAGTCACCTTCTCATCAATTTCCTGTCTCTAACGTTTAATCTATTCACTTCTTTATCACTTATGCCAGCCATTACTTGATTACTTTGTGGGACTCCTATCCAAAATTTCAGATTACTTCACTCTTCATGAAAACTAAACTTACTGGCACCTACAAACTTTCTTGGATTTTATTACTGTTGTTGAGGCAGATCCTCAATGGTTTCTAAGATTTTATTCTCTTTAATCAGATATCCTCTGCATCATGCACCTAAATAGGGCATTTAGCTGCTTTTTCCTCTCCTTGGTTGACTCATACACAAGTTCCAATTCACAATCAACTTTTTAATGTATGAAGAATGCCCAAATGATATAGAAATGCTGCTACTGCAAAAAAAAAAAAGGAACCTTCATATAAACTTAGTAAAAGGGAATACAAATTGGAAAGACTCTTTTGAAATGGGATAAATGATATGAAAATGTTTTATTTCTTTTGTAAGTTTATATCTATTATTGGCAATCGATCTCTTTCTTGCCATAACTTGGAAATTTTCCCCTCCTGTCACTTCTGAACCATCTTCTGTAAGCAGTATACCTGCTGAGAAAGCTTCTACATTTGTTTTTTACTTCACCTGTAATTCTCTCCACATTGCATTCTCCAGTAGTATCCCTCCCCACTCTACTATGCTCTCTACCTACAGTATGAACAACCCACAACTAGAACCCTCAAGATTGTTAGAAATACTAGATTGCACATCACCTTCTGTGAAGATTTCTCTTTTGATCATTCATCCTCAATATTACAAAGAATGTATTACAAGATTAACCTGCTTCAGGACAAAAACAAAAAACATCCATCTCAGCTTCCCCAAAACTATTAACCCTTTAAAACATTCTGATTTCTTTGTCAAATGTACCGTTTATTTATTCACACTGTTTTGGATTAATCGTTCATTATCTTGTAACTTTGAGATTTCAGTGGTGCCATTATATTTTAATAATGGCATTGTTGTGTAGGTTTGAGACATTGAATCTGGTCAGTTTTAACTTAATACAGGATGAATATTTGGGCTTGATGTGGCTGGATTAAATGGTAAAAGAGTTAAATCATTACAAACTCAATCAAGTGACATGTATAATGGAGTACTGTTCCCACATTTGGCATGGTACACAAAGATATCCTAGACCACATTGCAGAAAGATGACACTCTGTAACACATTTTAACCTGGTCCATAGATGTGTTCTCTGCCTTTCTTACTGCTACTACAATGGCCTCTCTTACTTGGAGCTGGCTGGTCTCCTGCACTCACCTCTTAGTCATTCACAACTTGCTCATCTCTCCTCATCACCCATACTGTACCTCACCTCAAAGGAATCCTATCAACTACTGTGCCCATCCTTCTAAACAGTAGCTGTCTGAAAATTTTTCCATATTTTGCTCATATTTTTTCTGCAGCCATCAACTTGCATCTATTTTAAGAGTAGACATTAACTACTTTGTTTTCTCCAGTGTTGGTGAGGTTGCAATTGCTTTGGGCTGCACAAGTTGATTCCTAATCAGGAAAAAAAAAGGAAGTTGCAATTGTTTTCTGTTGTGTAATTAACTGATCAATTGTACAACAAATAATGCAAGATATTGTTTGAATCCATAATTATATTTATTTTCATTGATTTGTCCTTTTTGATCTACTGCATTAAGATTTTATCTATTAATTTTATATTTTGCATCAAGATAATTTTTTTTTCAGATAAATGTATTTTATAGGCTTACTACTATTTTTCTTGTTTTAAATTAATTTCTTTTTATCATATTTTAAAGTTTTTCCTCTGAAGTGTGCAGTCCAAAATTATGTGTGGGGTAAACTTGGTAAGCAGAGCGAAGTTGCTAGACTCTCTCAATCAGGCAATCCAGATTTCAAGCTTCAACAAGATGTTCCATATGCTGAAGTGAGTATTAATGTTCTCCGTGACTTTTCTAAATGTCGAATAGTCTGTACTTTTTCTGTGTATGTTCTTGATTCACTACTGAATCTGGAGTAGTGTATGAAGAATTATCAGTACACTCAACATTTTAAAATCTGATTTTTCACAACGTTAGTAACTATCATAGCAAAAGGGTAATTTGTAGTATCACAAATTTAGACTTTATATACATACATGCCCATGTGTGTATGTGTATACACACACACACACATGCACTCTTACATACACACAAAGATATATAATATCATCATTATTTAGCGTCCGTTGTCCATGCAGGCATGGGTTAGACGTTTTTTACTGAGACTGGCTGGCCAGATGGCCTCACCGAGTACCTGTCTGCTTTGGCTTGGTTTCTACGGCTGGATGTCCTTCCTTCACGCCAAACCACTCTGAGAGTGTGGAGGTGTTTTTGGTGAATGTATGAGCCAACCACACGGATGCCAATTGCAAGGCACTAACGACCACTCCAAAAGTGCTTGGTGATTTTATGTGCCACCAACACAGGCCCCACTTATGTGGCACCATCGACTGCCTTGACCATGTTCGGTGATATTTTATGTGCCACCGACACAGGAGCCACTCCCATGACTGCAAGGCTACCTCGACTGCATTTTTGACTGCCAGTGACTGTTCCTATATGATACTGAGAGAACTATCACAAATTGTATATTTGTATGTCATATAGTGTGCAAACATTTTATACAGACCTCTTATTTGAAGTAGAGTGAGAAGATATGTTTGATATAGCAAAAACTGACAATTAACTCAGGCCTTTCCTAAATAAAGCTTAAATAAACTGTATTAATTACAACATACCATTGATTACACCAAAGAGACTCGGCTGACTTTTGCCAGCTTAGGCTATATATATAAACCTTTTAGCATATCTGATCAGCAACAAATACTATTGCTTTTTGTAACGGAACTATCAATAGTAAACATACAATGTGTATGCTTCGATGGTGGCTGCCCGTTCGATTGACTTTCAGTTATTCTAGTATATGGTAATGTTCAGGTCTATGAATATTTATTGTCATGTGATATGTGACAAAAGAAATTTATAATTTTTATTTATAACTTAATCTGGAAGGGTCTTTGGTGTAATCACTCATGGTTTGAGTTTTATGGAAGAGCCTGTTCTTTTTTCTGTCCTGGTTTTGTTCTTGTAGAATCATCATCCCTTAACATCTGTTTTCCATGCTGGCATGGGTTGAATGGTTTGAATGGAGTCTGGAGAGCCAGTGGCTGCACCAGGCTCCATTCTGGTCTGACAATGTTTCTACAGCTGGATGCTCTTCCTCACGTCAAGAATTTCTTTTGAAATCTATATATTTAAAAGATTAAATCCATTATTGTATAATTTTACTTCATCACCATCATAGCCATGTCTTCTTTCTATATAGCCATGAGTTGAATTAGTTGTAACAGTCCAAGTTGATTCTTATTTAGAGCTACTGTCCTTTTAAACCTGTTGGAGGACTATGTTTTGTGTGGACATTAGATTTCTTGATGCTTCTTTCGTTAACCTCAGCTTTACAGAATGTACTGGATGTGTTGTCACATTGTAGGTTGTCATATCCTCATCATAACTAAAAGGTTCTTTCAACCCTACTCTACTGGGTTGCTGAACACTTTTTACAAAGATATTACATTCAGTGTTATGTATGATATTGTCGGGGATGTAAATTATGTGAATTGTGAACTTGATTTAAAAAGAGGACAAGGAGTAACACTTATTTCATTTTTTTGTATAAGGCATATTCCTTATTTCTAGTTTTAAAATTCTGGAGTAATAACAAAATAAATAAATTGTGTGTAATGTATACAAACCATAGTATTTGTATTTAAGTTGCCTTTAAATACAAGGGTTAGCTGACAAATAAACCTTTTAGTTTGTAAACACCAGCACCATCAAAATTATAGATATGTTTAACTCCACTTTTCCAAAAAGTCCCTGCCATAAGAAAGGCAGTTTTCAGCATATATATTTATGTTTAGATAGCATGTAATCTGATGTGGGAACAAAATTAATAGTCTTTTGGAGTCTGCTTTTAGAAGTTGATGGCATTGATTTAGATAGATTGACATTTACTTTCAATTTAATTTCATAGAATCAACTAATAACCTCCAGTTCGTCATAGGTTTAAAGTTCATAGAGTGCTTGTTAGTCTTTCTATTTTATGTATTTATTTGTTGCTAATCAAATCTTGGACTTCATTGATTTCAATCTGCCTGAGATCACCTCTTATTCTACAATACAATATTACTTGTTTTCAAGTGTTCACATTTAAGTTAAACCTTCCCTCGTGATTATGTTGAAAAATACAAGATATTTTCTGGACATTAGGTTAATAATAATGAGTTATATTATTAGATACCTTCAAATTCTTTATTTTTTTTCTTCTCAAAACTAATTGCATAGCAAACTAATTTAATTAGAAATAAAATTAGAATAGGTTTAATTTATATATCAGAATATTATCTTAAGTTTTATGACTGCTGTTTTAGACAAACCGTTTACATTTATCTTGAATTTAGAGATTAAAATCAAATCTGTGTGGCATGTTTCAGTATATTTGTGGTGTTTGTTTTGTCTTCAAGATAAACCTAGTTCTGAAATATTTTGAAATAACTAGTTATCCTGATTGGCTTTATTGTTTAGTCCATGTATGCTTAAAATATGTAACTTCTCTAGATTTTTATGTATCCTTCCTAGATTAATTATGTTGAGCTATTGAAGTTTATATAAATGTCAATTTATTCTGAATCTTACTACCTGAAATTTTCAGAAAATTAGGCCATTTGTTTTATTGAATATGAGGGGAGGATGGTAAAATCAGTTGAGTGTTTGTGGCATTTGATTATATTCAAAGTTCAATTCCTACCCTAATTCACTTTCATTCAATTCTAGTTGGATAAAATATGTAGTATGATTGATACTGTCACCTATACTCTAGAGGTCAGTGCCTTAGCATGGCCACATCACAATGACCAAAGTTAGTAAAAAGTAAAAGAATATTTGACTTTAAATAGATAACCATTATATTTCGCCTTAATTCTGTTTTCTTCTCTTAGACTAAGAAAAAGTATTATTGTACAAATTGTTCTTTGAAAGTTTTATTTTGGTTAATCATCATCATCATTTAGCGTCCGTTGTCCATTTAAGTTTCTTAATAATCTTTCAGATTATTATTTCAAATGTAATGCTTATTAATTCTCTTTGTTCTGAATTAATCACACATTATCTTGTAACCGTGAGATTTCTATGATGAAATTGTTTATTTGTAGAGTGACATTGTAGGGTAGGGGCATCAAGCTGAACCTGGCTAGTTTGAACATAAAACAAGTCGAATATTCAGCCAGATAGGGCCAGTTTAAATGCTAAACAGTAAAACATAATGTCTCTTAGTCTTGAAGTTGTCTAATTGTTGTAAAATCATTGCTGTTCTATCCATTTCCAATATTCTGTGAGGACATGTCTGGCCATAAAGAATTATTACCTCACTTGGACTCGGGTGTTGGCAACTGAAAGAGCATCAATCTGTAGAAAATCTGTCTTAATGAACTTCATCCAACTTGTGTGAGTAAGGAAAAAGTAGATGTTAAAATGATCATTTTGGTTGGCCTGAGGTTATAATAGAAGATACTTGTCCCAGGTGCCATACTGTGGAACTGAACCCAGAACCATGTGGTTGGTAAAGAAGCTACTTACCACACAGCCACTCCTGTACCTATAAATTGTTAATTTAAAGTTAGTGAATTAGTTTATGAAACTCACTATATGAGACTAAAGCAGTATCTGTATTGAGAAGTTACGTTCATTACCATGTAAACATAGGTGTTCTCTAAGAAGTGACAATGCTGCTATTTTGACCCCAGCTAGTGTGAACTACTATGTCTAGCAGATCAGTATGCATCACTGAGGATGATCATAATAAAGTTGAAACTGCATGGTCTAGTGGTATTGATAGCTGGAATAAAAGGCAGTTCTTTCCGCGCGCGCGCGCGTGTGTGTGTGTGTGTGTGTGTGTGTGTGTGTGCGTGCATGCGTGTAGTGAACTGAATAAACAGCTGGAGGTGTCTTCCTGGGGTTAAAATTGTATTTTTCTTAGCCATGTTTTGATTGAAATAAATATTACTTAATTTCAAGTTAGTTATATTAAAACAGATTGGTTAGTTATCATTTACCTTTTCATGTTTTTTTTTCAAGCTGTTATTGGTGGAACTAGATTGTTTTGAATCAATATTCTTAGATTATCTCTTCTATTGCCACCATTACTTGTTTTACAAGTAAAGTATTTTATTCCATTGATCTTTGTATGTCGAACTGCTGAGCTGTGGACTTAAAAAGAAAAAAAAACCTCACTGGTGCACAAATAGATATTGCTTATGTAAAGTTATGTAGGCAAATATGTGAGTGTATGTTATTTTTGTCGATTTCAGTTCCCAAAACTGTTAATTTAGCAGAAATGTTCAAAGAAAATTATTTCTATGAACTTTTAATGGGTTAACTCTGTGGTTCTTAAATGGGCTCCATATGACCCTTAAGGATCCATATGAGAGTTTGTTGTTTAAGTTCATGTGCATTAAATTGGTCATAATTTTACAATACTGAAAATGCTTTTCTAGAATTCCTGGTCTACCAGAGTAATATAGGAACCAAAGGTAAAAAATGGTTGAAAACCACTGTATTAACTGGTCCCAATCCATCTCTGGATTCTGATTACCATCTATTTCCTTGGATTCCATGCTAACTTGTCAAAATGGTTGAATGTCACTAAGTGCATCAATATGAGAAGCATTAGCTAATGAAAGATAAATTTTATTAGTTTGGGGTTATGTAAACAGAAGCCATAAAGAGGAAAAAGTTGCCATTCCTTTTGTAGTGTTAAACGTTCTTCAAGTAAGACTGAGCATTATTTTATACACTCGGTTATTATTCAATTGACCTTATAAACGAAATAACACTAGAGTTATGAAAAAAATTACAATATTGCAAAATCACCTAACCTATTCCAATCTGAACATTGTTAAAATAATAGTAATAATGAAATAGTTTTATCTAATTGATTGATTGATTTTTGCCTTGTTTAGATTGTCTGTAGTACCTTCAATGCTAAATTTGAATACAAAATGTCAGTTACGTAACCTTTCGTGGAATATTTTATTTTCTCCTGCATAATTAAAAACGCAGAGATGTTAAAACCAAGATTCTCCTTGTTAAATACATAGATATAATTTTCCTTCTAATAACAATGTTTTCTTTCGTAAATTGAATTTATCACATTTTTTTATCAGTTTTTACAGAATTTTTTCTATGTATTTGGTGAACTTTATTGGTTACATTCAATATAGTGTATTGTTTAATGTCTGAAATAAAATCAGTTCCTAAGTCTGTTAGGTTCAATTACTGATAATGACACCTCATTAATTTTTTTTTTTATTCTTAGGGTTTCATTGATTTTGTAACAAAGAATAAATCAACTGCACATGATATCTTTTGACTTATTTTCTAAAAATAAATCATCAAACAGTGCTTTCTATTATGATTTCAAGCATTTTATTTAATATATTATTTTCTTGGATTTTCATGTGTAATTCCTTGCATTGACCTATATCTTTTTTGTCTATACTTTGTAAATTTCCAAACTTTTGTAGAATTAGAATTTGGAACTAGTTTCAGTGTATTAATGACACATAAATCCTTTCAGTTTCTAAGTAAATTTTAAATTACCTGTTTCTTTTTGTTAATTTACCTAAATCCTCTCTTTTTAGCATTAAAAATTTATTGATAGACATTCATAACAATTCATTTATTTCTGTAAGGCAATGGTTGTTATCTGTATTATTAGTTCAGATGCATAACAAATAAACAAACTTTGATAAGCAAGTTCTATGTTAATTTAATGTGTTTCTAACCAGTTTCTTAATTTACTTGGCATTGTTAATTCTGTATTCCTCATGAACTGTATTTTGTTGGTTGTTAGTTTAAATAAAGAAAATATGTTTACTCTCCAGTTGTTAATGTTTACAATTTAATTGGAAATAATTTCTTAGGTACAATACCTTTTGATTTAGATTGTATCACTGCTGTACCTATGTAAATATCCAACCCCTTCTTAAGGGCATTCATAGTATAATTAAAAGAAAATAGTAATCTGAAATAAAATTTGATCTCAGACTTCTTTTAACAGATACTCTGATCGGTTTTGTGATGATAGCAATTATTTCATGATACATTTTCCTTCATTTTTCTCCATAACTTCGGAAGTTCTAAAAGAACTTTCATAAATTTCTCTTTATAAGTAAGTTATATATAGAATAAATGAATATTGTTTACTTATCACTTCTCAACAGATAGCTTACTGTTGAATCCTAACAATTTCTTCATTCTCATCTATTATAAATCAGTTTTTAAAATAAAATTCACTGTTAGAATAAATATCTTGATAAAATGTTGGTAGTGAGCTGTAGGTTGTTAGTCTTTTGTAAACTGTTTACCTACAAAATTTGAAATCTTGATGTCTGTATATATTGATCAATACTGTTTTTTTTTGTTTCTCTTACATTCTCTCTGATTTAAGTATTACATTAACTGATTGCCTTATCAGCAGTTATTTTCTTTAAGAAACCAGCATGCCATTTAGAAAGTTCTATAGGCTGCAGTTTGCCTATGACTGACTTAGAGGACAGTGAAACGGTTCATAGTTGATGAGTTTGGAAAGTCCTGGTAGGCGAAGGAAATTGATTCAAGTATGCTCAAGTATGAATATGTAATGTCAATTTACATTAAAGGTGGACCAAAATGAACTTAGAGAGCAGCTGAGCATTAAAAGATATCAGCTGGTGTATATTACTTCAGATATAATTTGAATAGCTGATGAGCGGTCTTTGTTGTCAGAAAAGAAAGGAGGGGTGAAGTCAATTTTGAGAACACTGCCTCAAATGAGAAGATGAAAGACGTTGGCAGTGCAGTACATTGTTCACCTATACCAATATGCAAAAGAAAAAAAATGTTAGTGTTGGAAATTTCCTGAATGATTAAAACTGGAAATGTATATTACCTTAACTTCATGAGTTGTGTATGTTGTTCCTAATACCTATCATTGCTAAAATTTTGTCTTCATTATAAAATTTATTTTGTATCTTTTTTAAAGTTATGGATGGGCACACATCCAAATGGACCCTCCAAAATATATTTGGAAGGAATGGAAGAGAAAGATCTTGGAGAGTGGATCAATGAACATCCAGAACAGTTAGGAAAGGAGACTAATGACTACTTTAAAGGAGAGTTGCCTTTTTTGTTCAAGGTGCTTTCTGTTAGAACATCCCTCTCAATTCAAGCACATCCAAATAAGGTGAGTAAATATTTTTCAGTTTACTCTTAGAATATTTTTCACTAGACATTTATGACAAATATCTTTACAAATAAGATTAACGTTTTTGTTTTTCCTAGCACTTATTATTTATATTTAATAATAATTAGTGCAGGCATAGCTGTATAATTAAGAAATTGTATATCTGATCCTATTGCTTAACATCTTAGGCAAGTGTCTTACATTATAGGCTCAAGTTGGCCCAATGCCTTTTGAATGGAATTTTGACAACAGAAACTATAGATGAACATCACTGTGTGTGTGTGTTGTATATAGTTGCTTCATCAGAGATCAATAGAATAAATATTGGATGGAAATAAATTCTGTGGGTATGAATCCAACATGGTTGCAGTCCAATAACTGAAACTAATTGGTTAGTAATTGATTGGTTGAGAAAATTAACTTGCAATGTTTCAGTGTTCTGCCATCGAGACCAAACTACTGCTACTACTAGAGAGTGTCTGGAGGGGAATGATCAAATACAGCTTAGTGTGTATGGTACAAAAACTCTATAAAGATTCTCTTTGATGTTGAATGGATTGGTAATAAATTCCCATTGTATCATAGCACCCATTTCTCCCTTAGTGTTAGTCATTAGAAGAATTAACTTGATTGCATTTTCGTACCACATTGAATGACAAAATAGCAAAGGAGCTCCAGTCTGTGAGAGGATCTCTACATGGTTGCTAAACTTGGTAGAAACAAACAAATTGACCCAGTAAGGAAAATTTCTGCATAGTCTTGTATCTTGTTAAAAGTATCGACTAAATTTCTGTCAGATCACACTTTTTTTAAAATGGAGACTCACAAGGTATCAAATTGAAAAGCTCATGTTTGGAACAGCTTTGGGCTGACTTGGGGGTTAAGAAAAATTCCCTGAAAACCAAGTTAATCTTCCTTAACCCTTTAACATTCAGGTTACTCTGTCAAATGTAATGCTTATTTATTCACATTCATTTGAATTGACTATGATTCTTTAATTATGGAATGACATTGTAAGTAGGTGTATGAAGTCAGATCTTGTTACCTATGCCAACGAAGTTGGAGGAGGTTATGTTTTCAGCACGGTTTGTATGTTTGTTTGTTAATCGCCTAGCATCCACATAGCTTCAGTGATCATTCTTTTATTCTTGTTTCAGTCATTTGACTGCGGCCATGCTGGAGCA
>JACXVO010048093.1:48820-65445 GCA_015501135.1 Hapalochlaena maculosa
CGGAATATGCTGAATATGTTCCTTTGTCACTTACATTATAGCTTTGAAAAGGTAACTGTTAAAATCAAGCTACACTCTTTAGAACTTGCACTAAGAATAATTACAAGGTAGAATTATTACCTGCTTTTATAGCAAGTTGATGTAGGTAGTTTATCACATCTCTCCCTCCAACTTTGATCTGTGCAATTCAAAAAATCTGCATTGTTTATGGGATGACCCAATACGTAATCCTCGTTTCAATGTTGTCTTTCCCATGCTTGCATCAACTGGATGGAATTTGCTGAGTTACATTTTCTCCAGCCAGGTGCCCTTCCTGTTGCCAACCCACACCTTTTTTTCAGGTAAGGGGATGTTTTTCTGGGAAGGTTGGAAGTGATAAATGCCACTTGTATGACAGTGGTGCTCATTTACAACTAACATTCAATGTTAAGATGTGACATACATCCATGCACACACACACACACACTTACAAATAAATATATACACACACACAAACACACCTAAACTTTTTTCAGTTTCTATCAAATCTACTGACAAGGCATTAGTCAGGCTGAGGATATGGTGAAAAATCCTTCTTACTCAAGTTGCCATGTAGTGAGATTGAACCCAGGATTGTGTGGTTGGAAGCCAACTTCTTAACCCCAAGTCACACCTGCTGCCTCCTCCACCACCTAACTACGACCACTACTTATTCGAATCATTAATAATGTCTGTTGAGGTCCTTCTGTGTGTCAGGTGTTTATGGCAGGGGTCCCGTGTCCATCGTATGCATTGCTCTCATCCCCTCACACTGATGTGATGTCCAGTTCATGCAACCACACAGGTAAACATAAGTGGGGAAGAAGATTGGGAACAATAAAAGCCACAACAAAATGGAAAGTGCAAGGAATATTAATGCAGTATATTGTGATTGGACAGTAGATGTAAGCCAGAGTCAACAGACATTCCAGAAATCTTGAGCTGGAAACTACAGCCTAGAAGACAGGCCTGAAAGATCTATAAATGAGGATGTCCTACAAACTCTACAAATTCCATTTTTTAACTGTTGAGGAACTAGCAGAGAAGCTTGGATTTGGTCATTCATCAACACCTGTGTGCCATTGCAAATGTTAGCAAATTCAGTCAATGGGAGAGTATAATAGCAGAGAAGGGACACAGTTGATGATGTCTTTGAAGGTTGGAGTTTGTTGGTGACTAAGCTGTGGGATGGTGGGTTAGGATGCTTAAATTGAAAACAGTATTACATTGTGGTTTCAATTGAACATCATTTAGAATCAGTAAAGTTTTTTTTTTTCTGTTCCTGAAGGTGACCAGTGTTTTGTGGGACAGTTTTTATATTATTAGCTGGTAGGTTGTCTCCACTAGAGGGCACCAGTTCTTGTGACTTTAAGAATTATATGCCAATGCCATGTAAAAAAAAACCATCCACCATGCCAAAATAGACAATTAGAACCTGATGCAGCTCTCCAGCCTTGTCAAACTTTCCAATCCATGCCAGCATAGAAGATGGGCATTAACCCGTTGATGCCAGTATTTTTCACTTTTGTCTGTCTGTGATGGCCAGCCCAGCGCACGCAACTGAGCAGGTAAAGTACATGATAGCGAGCACAAATGTACGTCAGCCAATACAAAGTCTTTGACAGATCCAGGCCAGACCTGCTGTGTAAGTCCACGTCAACTGCATGTAGACATGCAAAGCATGAGCATATATTTACGTCAACCTACATTAACAGGTTAAATGGTGATGATGGTTGGTTGTGTCTCTATAGACAAGATTGACTTAGCCACTTTCCTCAATGTCTTCTATTGTACATTAGCCTTGTAGTATAAACGTCTTGTTTTCATAAGTTTTGAATTAAAATCTTCCACTATACTCTAGTCACAATTAATATTCCTAACACTAGCTTAATGATGATTATTTTACTACATTCTTTGTTATATATATAAAATGATTGAAAAAAAATGCAGAACATCTCAAAATAAATACAGTAACAAAAGGGTTAATGTCAGCTTTGATCAGCTTCAAAACTATTTCACTTCTAATTTTCTAACTTCTCCCAGAAATCTTTAATAGATTCTAAAATGAGAAAACCTTTATATTGATATCAAAAGATGTCCGTGTGTGTTTCTTACCATGTTGAAACCATTTTCTCAAATCCTTACTGGTGCTAACTAATTCTCTTTCAATTTTCAGGCTAAATTTCTTGATTTTAAGATCCAGAATATGGTTGGTAGTTGTGATGTCAAGTTCCCTATTCGTCTTGAAGGCTTAGTTTTAACACATCAGCAATTTTCAAGGTAAGATTTCCTCTTTATTGTTTGTCCTGGCTTGCTTAACCCTAAGTCTGACCCTTATCCAGCCCATCTCTGGCTAAACATCTAGACAAGACCATCCTTGTAAAAGATATATAACATTAGATTGTCTTAATAGCGTATGGTATGATTTGAAGGTGATTTGGCTGCTATTTCTGGCATGTTAAACAATCACGTGGAAGCTACCTCGGCTGATTTCAGTGGTGGTGGTCATATATCTCTGACACTGATATACAAATAATATCTGTTCAAGTCACTTAAGGATGACTACCCAAAGAGTGACCTCTGCCCAGGTTGCTGTAGCTCATAGCTTTCAATGACGCTGCTGATGACAGTGTCTTGTGGTACTTCTCCTATACAGAGGACCTAGTTAGTGTTAAATATTCTGTTATCGTGGTTACATAGCTAATGTTAGTAGTACTTACATAGTTGTCTACCCTCTCTAACACTATCTTCACCCCCTCCTCTTCCTCCATCCTTTACCCATCCCCTTTTTCACTGGACGTTGAGATAATCTCTTTACTGCATTGTTTGCTGACCAACAATGCAGTGGTGGCCACTTGTCCTGCCACAAATGCACAAATGTTCCTCATATCATAGCCTACTGTCTTAATAAGGACAAGAACCTCAGCTGATTTAACCTCCGTCCCTTGGCTCTAGGATGGTCATCGCTGAATTACTGTTAATCCAAGGTACTGATGGACATGAGAAGGAGAGAGGCAGAAACTTGACCAGTTTTGACCATGGCAAACTTCAACAACTTCCTCTGCACACAATTGTTTCCTTTTGAACATTCTAATGTTTCTTCTAGTATTAAATCCATCAACACTAACTTGGCTATTGTTTACTGGTGCCGATGGCATCTGGAAATAATTTTAATTTCTCCACTAACCAGTGTATAGTATTGATCCCTACTCAGAGTCTTTTGGTCCAATGGTTTAGAGAGGAATTGGTGACAGAATAGGGGTAAAGTAGGGTGGGGTTGTCTTTTGGTCCTGTCCTACCAACAATTTCTTAATGCTGGTGTCACTTAGTACATATTTTAAAGTGGTTGTTGATAAGAAGGTTATCCACTTGTAGAAACCAAGCCAAATGACACTTGCCATCGACAGGGGTGCTCACAAGGGTCCTCCTCCAAGGACCCAGTCCATGATGATCCATCCAACTCATGCCAGCAAGGAAAGCAGACATAAAATGATAATGAACAAGAAAAATGTCATTGTCTGTAGAGCTGCTTAGCCCTTAAATTGTTTAAACCGGCTATATCTGGCCAAATTATTCTTCCTGTTTTATGTTCAAACTGGTCAGATCTAGCCTATCGCACCTACTTTGTAATGTCCATTTTTAAAATGGACAACCACATCTCTTATGTCTCCAAGTTACAAGATAATGTGAGGTTAATTTAAAACAATGTGAATAAATAAACAATGCATTTGACAAAATAATCTGAATGCTAATGGGTTAAACTCCTTTTTGAGGGTATCAGCAATGACTGGGAGTGTAAAAAAATCTTGGCCTGAGATTTGATCCCTCAACAAAACACTTTGGATCAATATCTTCTCCTAAAGTTAGTGAAATTTGGAAACTTGAAATTGTGTGGAACTTTACAAAAGTTGTGTCCTTTTGAACATTTTAATGTTTCATCTAGTGTTAAATCCATCAACATTAACTTGGCTATTGTTTACTGGTGCAGATGGCATCTGGGAATAATTTTAATTTCTTCTCTAACCAGTGTATAGTATTGAACCCTGCTCAGTCTTTTGGTCCACTGCTTTAATGCTACCCAATGGCTTAAAGAGGAATTGGTGACAATAGAGGTAAAGTAGGGTGAGGTTGTCTTTTGGTCCTCTTTTACCAACAACCCCTTAATGCTGGTGTTGGAGAATAGATTTGATTCATCACCTAGTCCTTGGATATTTTTTGTGGAGTGACCCATCCCCACCCATCTCAAACACTCCTCTAAAGAGGCATGGGATGTTGTCATTGTTTTGATGACTTTGTGATAGAATGTTATCTGTTTTCTATTTTCAGTTATGAACCAGAATTGTTCCCCGGATTAATTTACCGAATGGTCAAACCCAGGATTGTGTTGTTAATATTTGTGTCTGGGAAAGTTGTCCTAACAGGTAAGACAAGATCTTTCAATTAATCTGCAATTTCATTTTATCAATCTTCAATTATTAACTTTATTTTTTTCAATCAAGTTTATTCTTTAACCATTAACCCTAACCCATATTTCAAAAGTCAGTTGTTGATTCTTAAACCAAACACAACCCTCTCGATTGTTGGACAAACAGAAAGCTGGCTTTCTGGAGCCCCTCACTGTCTTTTTTCTCACACTGTTACAATCCACACCATTACCACCTCTCCTCATCTCTTTGATTTCATCCAAACGTAGTTGGTGTTGCGAAGGGCGTCCAGCTGTAGAAATCCAGCCAAAATGAACATGAAGCCTGGACAGCTTCTGCCAAACTGTACAACCCATGCCTGCATGGAAAGCAGACATTAAATGATGATCTAATAAATGGTTTCTAAGGTAGGTTGAGTGGGTGGGGGAATGGTCCACAGTGTATTACAGGTACTTGATCAACCCTGTAAAGATGAACGGGAAAACATGAAAACTGCAGAAAGGCATAATGGTAGCGAGGAGGGGGTGATGAAGGGACAAAACAGCTGGTAGGGATTCTTGTGAGGCAGTGAGGGGCATCCAACTGTTTCTCACACTTGCCAATAAAAAGTAAATTTATAAGAGGCCATGTAGAATGAGGTATATTCAACCCGGTTTGGTTTGCTACACTGACCCTGGAAGAATGCATAATAAAATTAGTATAGATGGGATTTGAACTCAGCATATAAGGATATGACTAAACACCAGGTATTTTGTCACTGATCGCTTGAAAATGATAATTGTAATGAGTAAAGATGGTGGGTTAGAAGTGGAGTCTTTTAATAAAGGATTGTTTATTGATAGCTGGATGACTGTAAGCTTCTCTCCATCCAGCAACACCATGTTATATTGTAACCCCCCCCACCCGTCTCACTCCACTCTACAACATTTCAATCTGGGAGTCTCTGCCTTGTCTGACCTACTAGAAATAGCTGTGTAATCCTTCAAACTTCACTATAATTTTAAAGCAATTGGACACATTGAATAATAACATTGTGAAAATGTGAGAGGATGGAATGTCTTTTGATCATAAATGTACTGCATCAGAACTGATCGAGGGTTAAACAACAGTTACGTAGTAATTCTATACTCCACCATTTTAATGAAGTGACAGTTTGTAGGGTCACAGGCTATGAGGTTTGAACTCTCAACCCTGAGCTAAGAAGGTTGCTAGTGATATTGTGTAATCCAATAGATCTCTTTTGTGGGTTGTTTTTTTCTTGACTCCTCACTCCTTTGTGTACTCTTACTATCAACTCTCTTTGACTCTCTTCCAAGGCATTTACTCACCAACCCTTTCTGTAAAATCAACACACATATGTACCTGTACACAAGACCTCAGATCAAATTTTGATGTAAACCCATTGAAGAGATTTCATTTTCTTAAATGTTTAAAGCAAAACACTAACTTGTTGTTTTCTATTTGTAACATATTACTCCTGTTTGTTATATCCATGTGTAGGGGCCAAAGTTCGACAAGAAATTTACGATGCCTTTGAAAATATCTATCCAATATTGAAGGGTTTCAAGAAGCAGTGAGTGCCAGTCATCTTTATTCCTGTTCAATATTCACATATCGGGCACAGACAGCAACACAGAAGGAACACGCCAAACACCTCACCATAATCTTGTTGAAGACCAGTCTTTGGTGAACGTTGAACATAGAATGTTGGTGTTGTGTCAGACAAGTTTCATAATCCATCTTTTCCATGTTAGAAGAATAAAAACTCATTGGAAGAGAGTTTGTTGTCTGCCAAGATGGAACCTTCAAGTTCTGCAGAATTAAAACCATCAAAATGTGACTGATGTCGAAAAAGAAGTGACGAAGTTCCATACTAATCAGGAGTGTGACCAATACTGATCACAACTTGCGGCTTTCCTCTGTTCCACCTGCCACCAGTCACCAAGCTACCCAGTATCCACCGCAACTCTAGTTCTTCAAAAGATTCCAACAACTTGCCCCTCCACTCTCTTCTTTCCAAAGACTTTCATCCATTTTTATGAATTATTTTTCCTCCAGACACCAGCATGCTACTGACCTTATACCTTTCACTGTAATTTCAATAATTTATTCTGCCATGCCCAGAGGTGGAGGTGAGAGGGGGCATGTGTGTTTGATGGTTCTGTATCCCCGTCTTTGGCTAGGTCTCTCCATCAACAGAAAACCACCGAAGCTATGTTTTTGTGTGTGTGTGTGTATTCATATATATATACCCACACAAGCATAGGGAAGAAATACTTACTATAGAGATTGGTTAATCATAGCAATTAAAACTAGCAATGCAAAATCCAAACTAACGATGGCATAAAATTTGTTTTCATTACTGATCCGCATGTTTATGTGTGTGTATGTGCACCTATGTGCGCACGCACATGCATAAGTGAGCATATCTATGTGTGTTAGCAACAGTAGGGGAAGAAAAACTGCAAAGTTTGTGTTTTTGAAAGCAAATCTCTTGTGATTGTCTTGTATCAAGCTACAGACACTATTTGACCCACTTATGCCACTAGAAATGTTGTGAATCAATGGCTAGCATGCTGGAAACTTATGAGCAATAATACTGTTCTTTACCAGTGACAAATTGAAATTTATCAGAAGACAGATCTATGAACAGGTGTTGCTCCAGCATGGCCTTGGTCGTCTCAGGGAAAGGGGTTGCTCTACACCACCTCCACAAACTCACCCCCACTTCCTTTCATCATGTCAGTACCACTCTACTCTCCAAACTGTTGTGATGAGGATGGATGGTGAGGGTTAACAAGAAGGTCGGCACCTTTGACCCCTGTCAGCTCAAGGGTCATATTCATCAATGACATTGAATCACCACACTAATAAACTTCTTTATTTTTTATGTTGTTTCTCTTTTTTTTCTTTACTTTTTTGTACTTGTTTGGGTGGAAGAAGTCTAGCATGTGAGTGATGAAGTAGGGAGGTAATTTAAGGGGACATGGAAACAACCCCTTTTTCACTCTACCTATTTCTAACAAAACATTGTGTTGAAATTGATTTATCTTTTACTTGTTTCATTTATAGGATTGTGACCTTGGTGGGTCACTGCCTTCAAGTATTTAATCAAATAAATCGACTCCAGCCCTTGTCTTTTAAAAGCTTTTGCTGAGATGCTAAAGGGACATAAATAAACCAAATGATTAATGTTAATGAAAATTCTTGTCAAGAAGTGCAAGGGACACAACTCCTAGCTTGTGATGTTTTAGTGTACTGTTGTGGGGCCCGCTTGAAAAGCAAGTTGTTTGGGATGCTGAGGATGTGAGACTGTCCACAGGGAGAGAAAGAGATCATGGCTCTGGTCATGGGGCCTAGCATTTGAGGAGAGAGAGTTAGGGCTTTGTTCATGATTAGAAGCAGGAGGTGCAGTAACTATCATGACAAGACAATGGAAAAAACTGTCCCCATTAAAAAATAAAAAGGTTTCATCTGTTGATAAAATCACTGCCAGGTCGACATGAAGGTTGTATGACAACAATAACCGTTAGTTTTACAAAGAGTAAACCAAACTCTGCATGGTTTGTAAACAAGAACTCTTTGGGTAGAACGGGAGTTGATAAGGTAGCGAGAAAAGTGATGTTGGTGCTCTCTAGCAGGAAGCTATCAGCCTAAAAAGAAAAAAAAATAGAAAGAAACCAGGTGGATCATTGAGCCAGGGAGTTGCTTATTGTGCATAGTCAAGTGCAACAGTTTTAGTTTTTTAGTGAATTCCTTAAGTGGGATTATTGCTGGTGATGAAAAAGAATAGGTGGCCCCAATATTTCTGCTAACCTGTTTGTCACGAGAGTAATGGTTGATCAGTCATGGTGTTGCGCTCCTGATCACGATATCCTGGTTTCAATTTCTGGATTGGGTGGTTTGCTGGACTCTTGAGCAAGACACTTCTCTTCACTTTGACACCTGTTCAGAGTAAGCTGATTTAATGGAGGGAGTGGGCTAATATACAACATATACATTTGATCATTATAAACTGTTTGTATAGGTTGTTCAACAAAAACAGGATGCTCTTATATTTCTTTATTGCCCACAAGAAGCTAAACATATAGGGAACAGATATCTGTCGATTAGATCAACCTCAGTACATCACTGGTGCTTAATTTAACGACCCCAAAAGGATGAAAGGCAAAGTCAGCCTCAGCAGGATTTGAAATCAGAACGTAACACGAAATACAGCTAATGTTTCTGCCAGTTCCTTGCTGCCTTAACCCTTTCATTACCACATTTATTTTGAGATGGTCTGTGTTTGTTTCAATTCAACCGGATCCCCCATTCACTAATCTGGCGAGCATTACGAAAACTGGGGATAGACGAATGGCTGGAGAGTGCTGTCCGTGCCATGTACAGAGACTCCTCCAGCAGGGCTAGGATAGGTCATGAATACAGCGAAGAATTCAAGATTCAATAGGGAGTCCATCAAGGATCAGCTCTGAGCTCCTTTCTATTTATTATTGTCCTCCAGGCCATAACTGAGAAATTCAAGACGGGCTGCCGCTGGGAGCTCCTATATGCTGATGACCTCACCCTTATTGCTGAAACTCTCTCAGAGCTTGAGAGGAAATTTCAGGCTTAGAAACATGGGCTGGAATCAAGAGGCCTCATAGTTAACCTAGCGAAGACCAAGGTGCTAGTAAGTAGGAAGGCTGAAAAATCCATAATCCCTCTGCAGGAGCGGCATAGGTAGTGACTCCATCAGGTGCTCCCTGTGTAAGCTATGAACACACAAGAGGTGCACCAACATTAGAGGGAGACTGAGAGAAATTGCAGACTTTGTGGTAGATGTGCAGGAACAATATCCTCAGGCAATGTTCAGATGGTGGATTCCATCCCCTGCCAAGGCGGGAGTTTAGTAGTTGATAGCTTCTGCTATCTTGGTGACAAGATCAGCAGTAGAGCAGGGGTGCTCAGAGAGTATAGCAAGTAGAATAAGAATAGGTTGGGCGAATTTCAAAGAGCTCCTTCCCTGTTGGCATCTAAGGATCTCTCCCTCAGAGTGAAAGGTAGATTGTATGATGCCTGTGTGTGTACAGCCATGCTACATGGTTGTGAGGCATGGGCTGTAACTTCAGAAGACATGTGCAGGCTAGAGAGGAATGAAGGCAGTATGCTTCAGTGGATGTGCAACGTACATACACACAACCGGCAGGGTGTCAACTCCTTAAGAGGGAAGTTATGTAAAAGAGGCATTACATGCAGTATGTAAGAAAGACATCTGCGCTGGTATGGCCATGTAATGTGTATGGATGACAATAGTAGTGTAAAGAAGTGGTGGGGACTCAGAGTAGAAGGAGACCAAGGAAGACGTGGGATGAAGTGGTGAGATCTGACCTTTGGGCCTTAGGTCTCACTAGTGACCGAAACCTCTGGCGCAGTACTGTACTGAAAGGATGCACTGAGACGATGCAGTTGGCAAGCTAGCACCCTTCAAGTTAAGTTGTGTTGGTATGCTTGGTATCATGCAGTGGCTCCTACTGGTGGCCATAATCACTGTCGAGGCAACCCTGCAGCCACAGGACACTGAACATAGTTGGAGAAGCAGATGGTGTCACACAACAGGTTTCCATGTGAGTAGCACATAAAATCACTTGTGATGATGGTACATAAAAAATCACTGCATGTTTTCAAGGCAGTCTTGGTGCCACGTAAGTGGGCACTTGTGTTGGTGGCATATTGGATCACCAAGTGATTCTGAAGTAGCCACTGGTTCCACACAACTGGCATCCATGAGGGTGACACGTAAAAGCATTTGGCATTACAGCTAAACATAGAGGACTGAAATACTGTATTGGTGGACTTGGCTACTCCAGCTTAACGGGGAATACAATCATGAGATGTAAAGACTACGTCAGAATCTTTTTTTTACAGTTTTGTTGATTATAGAAAATAAGTGGATTTATTGGTGTTGAGGGAATGGGCTGGCTGTGACCCCTTAAAGGTTCTTCAACATGAGCTCTCTGTGGCCCCTTGAATGTTTTTCAACACTAGTGAAATGGACGCAATTGATATCTTGATTCATCAGTGGCTGCATGAAAATCCTGCTTTGAGTGGGGATTTCAGAAGGACCCTCTACCCGAGGTAGTGGGAATGACTGTAGAAATTAGGGCAGGTTTTGGAGGACAACAGGAGTCGTACTGCTTGGATAGAGGTGGCACAAGAGCAGCCATCTGTGAAGAAGTAAAGAGGTTGCAGTAAGTTAGTCAATTGACCAGACTCTCGTGTTTTGACCCCCAAGTCAACCCTGACTGAGTTAATTTGTGGTTAAAGACATTCCAATTCTGACCATTCCATCCAACTACTATGAGCAGTGTAATGGTGACCCCTTTTTTTTTAAAGTTTAGTCATGCACTTTGAAATCATTTGGCTGCTATTTCTCTCAGGCCAAGTAAATCCATATATTCTTTTTGCATGTAAAGCAACCTGAACGGCAGCTGATGATGTAAGCCACATTTCTTGCTGTAGGTTCAATCCCACTTCATAGTATCTTAGGTCAACAAAACACATTTGTCAGTGAATCTGTAAACAGGAATCTTATGACTGTCTAACAGAGGGACTGTTCCTTGTGGTGTTCTGATCATTTGATATTTTTCACTGTATCATTCATTGTTCCAAAGAAAACCAGGTGTGAAGATAATTTCGTCTTCAGTTCCTTATAAAAGTTATGGGTTCAACCCTTTCTCCTCTCACTTTATCCATTAAATAAAAGAACAAACAAAGCAAAAAAAATAAAGGTGAGAGAGAGAACCGCACTGAATGGGCAATAGTGGTGTCTCATTTGTACACATCTACACACACAATGTGCATGTGTTTACACTTTTACACTCTGTGTGTGTGTGTGTTCATTGTCCAAAAACTGTTTCCAACCATGAAATGTGATGTTTTAAATGTTAGTCCATCATTTGTCCAAATTCTCACCATTGGTGTCACCATCTTTTATGGCTAATGGCTGCAAGAATTTAATATCAGATCAATAATTCCAGTGGCTGTTAATGGATTTTGGTGTTGGGGATGATCTAAGGAGAGGTTAAAAGCCACAGCTCGTTAGCTGGCTGTTGACGAGACAATAGACATATCTGCCAGCAGAAAATAGCTTCTCTCTTTCTCTCTCATCAGAAATAGTTTAAAACTGACCAAGTGGAAGATGAAGAATCAGTAAAATCGCTGATGTTTGTGGAGGGAGTCTGTTGTCTACTGTCATTTATTTAAACAATCTGAATAATTTGTGTATAGGTATATATAAACTGTATGTGTCTCTCTCTCTCTCTCTCATATATATATATATCCCTTAGGTGTAGTATAGCAATCTCTCTCAGTTCTTACTTTTACCATTTCATATGACTGAGACACAATTTTAGGAAAGGCATTTCTCCAACCCATGCCAGCATAAAAGGCAGGTGTTTAATGATAAAATCTAGGAGAGTGCATTTATGTGTAATTCACTCATAAATGTATATATACATAATACTCATGCACTATACATGTGTATAGGTACTTGTGTGCATGTTTTTTTTATTCTTTTATTCGTTTCAGTCATTTGACAGTGGCCAGGCTGGAGCACCGTCTTCATCCAATCAAATCAACTCCAGAACTTATTCTTTGTAAGCCCAGTACTTATTTTATCGGTCTCTTTTGCTGAACCACTAAGTGACAGACGCAAGCACACCAACATCGGTTGTCAAGCGATGGTGGTGGGACAAATACAGACACTAAAACACACAGAATATATATATGACTAGTTTCTTCCAGTTTCCATCTACCAAATCCACTGACAAAGCTGTGGTCATCTCGAGGCTATAGTACAAGACACTTGACCAAGGTGCCACGCAGGGGTATTGAACTCAGAACTATGTGGCTAGTAAGCAAGCTACTTACCACAGAGCTACTCCTCTGCCTATGTATATATAATAAGCATGTGTTTATTGGTAATATGCACGTGTGGATGTGTAAACCTTAGGCATTTATAACACACACACACACACAGAAAGGAGTCTTTATATATTTTCTCAACTTGGTGGAAATAACAGTCAAATCTCCCTTGATTCACGCCCCACTATCTTAAAGAAGGAGACATACTGGATAATGCAATCACAGTCTCCTCACCTTAGTAAAAAATTAGATGGTCACTTCTGGGATGATCAGGACCTACCTAGGCCTAAAAACATTGTATGCATGTTACATGATAATTAAAAGCATTTAGTTTTTGTCTGGACTTCTGGATGCTTTTTCAATATCTGTTCACAGACTGACTTTGTTTATGCTTGTCACCAGCAAATCATTGCCTTAATAGAAGACAACTCACTGCATGAAATTCACTGAGATTTTATTACAAATTGTTGTATGCCTTATTATTATTATTTGCAGCAAGCTGGTGGAACTTAACACTAGGCAAAGTGCTTACCGGCATTTCGTGCATTTTTACCTTCCATTCAAATTCTGTTGAAGTTGACTTTGCCTTTTGTCCTTCCAGGGCTCACTAAAATAATGATTGGGTTCTGGACTCAGTGTAATCAACTAAACTGCCTGTTTCCATCAAAATTTATGGGATTGTGCCTAGAAATTATTTTTCAATGCAATTTTATGTTTTGACAAGGTGGTTCTTATAACCTGATCAATTTTCGACTTTGACAACTGGTTGCAAGCCACAGTCTTAGGGATCAAGCATCCCCTCCTAGCCTTTCCCAATAGTTTTGGTTAATCTAATCCTCAGCACTCTCCTTCTAATCCAGCACTCTCCTTCATATTATTCTAGCTGTTTCCAATAAGCAGTGCCATCTCACAATCTCCTTTCATCTTCTCAACCCATTTTGCAATGTAGGTTTTCACTGTTCCTAATATTCCTAAAATTACTAGTAACGATAATTACATTCTTTTTCTATTTCCCTATGATTTCGTACTTTTTATAATTTGTCGACTTTCTATTTTCTATTCCTATATCGAACGGACCTGATGGCTCAACATGGAAGACAAATTCTATTGACAATTGTGATGGGCAGCTTCATTATGGTCTAAGTCAGGGGTTCTCAACCATTTTTTTACCTATTTGATTACTATTTTATTCCAGTGGACCTCCATAGATATTCAATGGTTAAAAACTAGTTTTATAGAAACTATTTTTGTAATTCCTGTTTGTTTTTCACCCATTAACTTGTGTAGGTTGAATTATGTAAAATGTTAGAGAAAGAAAAACTACGCTGTTTCTTGGAGTACAGCTAAAGCAAAATTTTTTTCAGGAGCCCTTAAAATACTATTGTGGATCCTCAATTGACTATTCTGCTAAACCCCCCCACACACACACACAAAATCTTATCTGGACCGTCAGAGGCCATATGGACCCTAGTTGTGAACCACTGGTCTAAGTGCTTATCTGGTTTTATGGGGGGAATCCCATCAGATTCTACAATACTCTGATAGAATTCCTCTCTCAGTTTGGTATTCATACCATGTCTTCATCTATCCAGACCCTTATTTCTAGTAAAGTTTCCAATGTATGATCCGAGTAACTTGGTATTGTTGCCAATCCTTGTATAAGCCCCAGATCTTCAGACATTAAATGAGTTTCTCTCTCACCATCTCTACCAAGCAATCTTCATGGAGGCAGCTTCACATCTCCAAACAAATCTCCTCTTGGCATTTGTTATATTGCATTAGTCTTCAGCAACCACTGTGCTAGTCTTTCTTTTATTCATTTTAGTCATTTCACTGCAGTCATGCTGATGTACCACCTTTAGTAGAACTGATCGAGCCCAGGACTTATTCTTTTTAAGCCTAGTACTTATTCTGTTAGTTTCTTTTGCCAAATCGCGAAGTTATGGGGACATAAACACACCAGCATCAGTTGTCATGTGATAGCGGGGGAGAGAGACACACACATATGTGATGGGCTTCCAGTTTCCATCTACCAAATCCACTCACAAGGCTTTGGTCAGCTCGAAGCTATAGAAGTCACTTGCCCAAGGTGCCATGCAGGATTGAACCCAGAACCATGTGGTTGGTTAGCAAGCTGCATACCACACTGTATATACATACACACACACACTTGTTGGACAAAATAAGCTGCACTTTATATATAGAGAAATAAAAGGGAGGGTAAAAGTGATGGTCTATCACAGAGCATCTTTGGGCAGGAGACCATTACTCTTTTACACATTTTAGTCATTTGTCTGTGGCCATGCTGGAGCACCATCTTCAGTCGAACTAATTGACCCCAGAACTTATTCTTTGTAAACCCAGTACTTATTTTATCAGTCTCTTTTTGCCAAACTGCTAAGTAACAGGGATGCAAACACACCACCATCGGTTGTCAAGCGATGGTAAGTGGGTGGGGGTGGGGGGACAAATGCACACACACACACACACACATATATATATACATATATATATATATATATATATATATATATATATATATATATATATATACATATACTCATACACACACACAATGGACTTCTTTCAGTTTCCATCTACCAAATCCACCCACAAGTCTTTGGTCAGACCGAGGCTATAATAGAAGACACTTACCCAAGGTGCCATGTAGTGGGACTGAACCTGGAAGCATGTGGTTAGTAAGCAAGCTACTTATCACACAATGTGGTTCAGCTGGGTTTTGTTGTGACACTTGTGCCACCTTCTTCCTGTAGCAAAGATGGACAAGCAGTATTTCTCTGGCAGAAGCATTAGCACATCAGACAAAATGTTTAGCGATATTTCATCTGCTGCTACATTCTGAGTTCAAATTCCGCCGAGGTCGACTTTTCATCATTTCAGGGTTGATAAATTAAGTACCAGTCACGTAATAGTGTCAATCTAATTGATGAATCCAGCCAAATTGTCTGTCCTTGTTTCTCCCCTATGTTAGCCCCTTGTGGGTAATAAACAAATAAGAATCGTTAGCATGCTGGCAAAATGTCGATAAATTAAGTACCAGTCACGTACTGGGATCAATCTATTCAACTAGTCTGGCCAAATTGTCTGTCCTTGTTTGTCCCCTGTATGTTTAGCCCCTTGTGGGCAATAAAGAAATAAGAATCTACCAAAAGAGGTTCTGTGGTGGATGGGGTTGACAGAACAGCTGTCTTCCTTCTTTCATCAAACTCCTATCAACATATTCTAGTAACATTCAGAAAGGAAATTAAAGAGGGAGAGAAGTCTCTCTCTCTCTCTTTCTCTCTCTGCATATTTATCAAAAAGTGGGTGACTAGCAAAAATGGCTAGGATGAATGGAATTATTCTGTGTGTCTCTAGATTGGAGAACAACAGTTGGGAGATGGTTTGTACCCTGCCTTAGTGGTCAGTGAGACCCTTGAACTTCTTTAACTGGGCCTAGTTGGAACCTCGTGTCAGATACTACATCAATATATATGTGTGTGTGTGTGTATAGGCGTAGGAGTGGCTGTGTGGTATGTTGCTTGCTTACTAACCACATGGTTCCGGGTTCAGTCCCACTGTGTGGCACTTTGGGCGAGTGTCTTCTACTATAGCCTCAAGCTGACCAAAGCCTTGTGAGTGGATCTGGTAGACGGTAACTTGAAGAAGCCCATCATATATATATATATGTGTGTGTCTGTATTTGTCCCTCACATCATCGCTTGACAACCAATGCTGGTGTGTTTGCGTCCCCATCACTTAGCAGTTCAGCAAAAGATCGATAAAATAAGTACTGGGCTTACAAAGAATAAGTTATGCGGTCAGTTTGATCAACTGAAGGCAGTGCTCCAGCATTGCCATAGTCAAATGACTGAAACGAGTAAAGAAATAAAAGAATGTGTGTGTGTGTATATATGCAAACTCATGCAGTGACATGTGCTGAAATGTGTATAATAATAATATTTTATTTGCAAGAAGAGCATCGGATTAGGGGTATATTAGGGGACACACACATGTATAAATATTTTTTTATTAATATTTAGCAGAAGCAACAGAGTGACTCAGGGTCTAAGAGTTTCATGTGTTCACACTAAGTCATAAAGCTCCTTTCCAAATCCTACACATCATAGGACCAGTTTCCCTGGCATGTAGGAGTGGCTCTGTGGTAAGTAACTTGCTTACTAACCACATGGTCCTGGGTTGAATCCCTCTGTGTGGCACCTTGGGCAAGCAAGTGTCTTCTACTATAGCCTCGGACCGATCAAAGCCTTGTGAGTG
>JACXVO010048164.1:991101-1002776 GCA_015501135.1 Hapalochlaena maculosa
TCTCTTTAAATTTTCTATTATGGACTAGAGAAAAATCATTTCAAAATTATCATTTTACAATTTAAAAAGAAATATTTCTTATGCAAAAAATAGTAGCTATTCATAAATTGACCTTTTTCACAAGCTGCTGAAGCGTAGAAGGTTAGGGAATCTTTCAAGAAACAATTTCAGATTTAGTTTGGTTTCTTAATATCCTTCCACAACAACAGAATCTAACAACTTTATCAGCAGACCTTAAGCAGAGCAATTTTCCCATTAGGAACTGAAGTATTTCTAATGTTAACTAAGTTTCTCTTTCCTTGAGAATTTATGAATGTTTTTAACTCCTACTCTCTCCCTTATATCTTTTCTTCCACCATATAAGTAATTGGGTTTTTTTTTCTTATCTATTTAATTTCAATTAATGCATTTTTTTAAGGCAAGGGAAAAAAATATGTCCGGCATTGTTTTATTCATAAAATGCCTAATTTCCACGTTTCAGCGGATTGTCAAACTTTTGTGAAATAGGCATCTATCGTTCATATTTTTGGTGACAATGTTTTTTATTTATTAGAATATGATGCCTGAATGCTATATTTCATTTGGATTGCAGGAGGCTTCTTTTGTTTTTCTTCTCGTTTCCTATTACTACATACCTTTTTATTTGTTTAACCTGTGTATTAATAGCAACAGCAATATTTATCTTCATTTTATTGATGCTCAACAAATATAACAAGAATTAATACTAGTTGAATGTTTATAAATAGATTTGTTATTTAATAGCTTGGCTATTTTTAAAATCTTGATTGACTGAAACCAAAGATGGACAATTTGTACTTTAGTCTGTAAAAATATTTGAACACCAGAAAAATGTAATTATGGTATTATATGGTGAAATTACTTGCATTTTGTTTAATGAACTATTAAGATTAGCAAAATATCTTAATAGTTCATTTCTGGTTATTTCAAGTTTATTCAGTGGATTTCAAAACATTCTGCATGCTATTGTAGTCATTAAACACATAAGCAGGTAAGGATGTAATGATTTACCAAATGTGCTCTACAAATGGTCTTTTTTTACTGTACTATAGCAGTATATTAAGAAGTATAATTAGTAAATTTAAATGCATTATAATCTGTATAAGAATTTTGACCTTATTTCATCTACTGTACTATCCTCTTAAATTTTAAAATTGCTGTGCTGTTATCAGTTGCATTGTAAAATTTCCTCTTTGCTTATTTATTCATATTGTGATGTGAATTATTGCTTGCTGCCTCTGCTTATTGAGGCCTCTAATTATCACTCTACCTTGATGATTGCTTCTCAAAATAGCATTTGTCAGCTTTTTGTCTTTTTTTTTCTTTTTGTTAGGAAATTCTACATGATAATCCTGTTTTTATTTACCTCAAGTAACTGATCATATTTTAAATCCAGTGTAATCTATATAGCCTAAGTCGTTATTTTTATAATATCCCTTATTATGTTTATATATTTCTTCCTGTGTATTAAATCTAGACAATATTTCTCGATAATCACCCATGGAATAACAGTATTACATTAAAATAACCACTTTCTGTTTCACTTTACCACTAAGCCGGTTGAAATAATTCAGTTTAATTCATTGATTTGTGAGAAAATAGTAATTGGATTATTATAAACAATTATTTTAATGAATCGTATGATTTGGGCTTCTTTTTCTTTAGAAAGCAAGAATGACCAAATCAATGAAGTACTGGACAAACTAGTTAAAATTTAAGTTTGTACCTATCTTGAATAATAAGACACCAAATCAAGATGCTTATCTTTATACTCCCATGTCTACTTAAATGGGTAGCATGAATTTTATAATAATTGTAGGCAGCTGCTCTCTGAAATTGTTGTGAATATTTTGTTGACTAACAGCGCTGAGTTTCCAGATCCAATGTCAGGAATAAATAACTGAAATAAATTGGCATCGTGGCTTCTCTCCACTTGTGTTGTGGAAACTAAAGATGGATTCTTGTGGATTTTTGTTAGTATTAGATGACTTGATCTGGGTACTGGAAACTACAAAATTTCTATCTAAATTAACTATTTAACCTACCTGTGAACAATATTGTCAGTTCCTTCTTTAGATCATAATATAGAATCAGTTGTAAAATGCAAACTCATAATTAATCAGATATGTTTTTTTTTCATTTCCACTATGATTATTATTGACCTTTTTAACATACAATTCTTTCAAATCCTATTAGCTTTCATGAAATGCATAAATATCTTCTGGAAGAACGTGTTTTTAAATTCAGAATCAAAATGATTATAATGATCATACATTTGACAAATTTTAAAAACCCATTTCAAAATCATACTTTACAATATAGTTAGTATTAAAATCTTTAAGTGAATGGTTAAAATATAATATTTAGCCAATTGAACACGTGAAACAACATCCTGGCTTCATATTTTAGAGTATTAAATAGTATTTTAGTAACCTTTTAATGAACTGAATGTATCTTTAGTTTCCATAACAATATTCTTTTCAATTTTACAGAATTAATATTTCCAAAGCTTCTTTCTGCAGCTCTTCAATGCCCCAGATATTTTCACATGGTTAGCTCTGTATTTTTTCTAACTCTCTTCATTTTAGTTAATGATTTCTATATGTAATGTGCATTTTTCTCTTAATCTTTTACAGAAAATTGGGATTTCCGTTCCACAAATCTGAAAAAAAATGGACACCTCTTGAAGTCTGCAGAGTTGAAGAAACGAGGTATTACACGCTATGATGCTGAGATTCTCCTTTCTCAGGGTATCAACTTGCCTGAACCTAAAGTGGTGCTGGAGCGTCAGTTACCAGTCTCAATCAATGGCAGTCGGTCAGTTAATTTGAGTGAAGCTAAAAATAGTTTAGCTGTAGCTTCCATCATGCACAGAGACCAAAGGAATGCGAGAAGAAAACGAGCCAAACAAAGCCCAAATAAATCGGTCCACAAAAATGGGTGTACTGAAGTTGGTACAGCTGCTGCATCTTCAGAAGAAATGAAAGCAACACCATCTGATGGTACTGCTCGCATTCCTGATATTTCTATTGCTGATGAAGTACCAACTGAGCTGTCTGAGAGTTCCTCACAACAGACAAAAGAAACCTTTTCTTCGACTGCTATTGTTCCATCTGCACCTGAACTTAGCAATGAACAAGCAAAGACTGAAGCTTTCCAGTCAGACAGACAGTCAACTGTTCTACCTCTGAATAATAGCAAGAATCTTTCTAAATTAGATGCAGCTGATACTGTCAGTAATAGTTGCAACAATGGCAGCCTAACAAATGGGAATTCTCATTTCAATCAAGACAAGTATCAACTTGATTGTGAAGGTGCCCAAAGGGGAAATCCAGAAATGGAGTTAGTTCCACCATCACTTACATTGCCATCAGAAACACTGCAGCAGGAAACAAAGCAGGGTCAAACATTCTCAACATTAGTTCCCAATGGAGAAGACAATACTAAAATAGAATCAAAGACAGCTATAGAGTCAGAAATTTCACCTTTAGTTCCTGCTAAAAATATATGTCAAAAAGATTTTTACCCAACCACCAATGAAAATTCTCAAAAACTAGAACTCCCCTCCAAAATTTCATGCCTGACTAATGGAGATACTGCTGAAAAGTTGGAAGGACAATCTGATTGTTTGCAACCCAATCAGCTGACCATCAACAATAAGAATGACTGCTGGAAGTCATTGACTGACAGTGAGATTGCGGCTTCAACACACTCCATGGCCAACCTGCAGGTCAGTGATGTGTCTATGGATAGTACAGCAATCTACAATCAAGACAAGAAACCTCTTATAGACAAAAGCAAACAGCCTATTTCTCTAAAAAATAATAATACTGTCAGGTCCAGTCCCCGACTGCGGCAAAAACCATTTGATCAAAATTCTTCTGATGGTCATGATGATGAAACTAGTTCAAAGATGAATGGAGAGTTTCTGTCTGATGTACTAGACTCTCCCTCAAAGAGAACAAAATCCACAGATACAGAAAACATGCCTCTTGAACCAGACCCTATTTTTTTCTCAAAGAGCATCAAACTGGAACTTTCACCACCCAAAACTATAAAATCAGAAGTATTGTCTCCCCACGGAGATTCAGAACAAAATGTCATACCTTCTTTTCCTCCACTTCTTTCTAAGATCAAAGTTGAATGTTTTTCACCTAAAATCTCACACACAGATACTTTATTTCCTAGTAGCCCCACTAATACAGAGAGTATCTCCGTTCCAAAAATCAAAAGAGAAGAAAATCCTTTTCTTTATTACACTTCTGAAAACGTAGCCAAGTCTCCTCAAACATCTGCTAAGTTGTCTTCCCAGTTTAGTGAAAAAACATCTGATTCTCTAAGCAACAAAATCCTTCTGTCTACCCCTTGTCATAAAGCCCTTAATGCTCCTAGCTCTCAAAAGCATTCTCAGTCTGATGAAGTTTTTAAGCGTTCATTTCTGCAATCTAAGATTCAGTCTACTCCACCTCATCTTAATTCTATTCATGCAGCAGCTGATGTTAGTGCTGGTTTGCAGAGGACTTCTAAGATAGAAGCCTCTCAGTTTTCTGAGAAGCCTTCTGGCCTTGTGCCTTCCCCTCAGTCTGATGTCCTACCATCACCTGTACAAACAACAAAATTTGACTTAATAAATCAGTCAGTACCTAAAGTATGTGTAAATTTATTAGATAAGTTCTCTGAAACCAGCCCAACGTCATACACTCTTCTTAACACGCCAGGAAGTTTGAAACTGCGCATTCGTGACCCTAGTATAAAATCTAGCTTCCCTGAAATAACTCGGAAAATGTTCAACCAACAGTGTAAAAAAAGCAGTCCTATAGCAGCTGCAGGGAACAAACACCACAAATTGACTAATACAAAACGCAAGCATTCACTGCCTCGTTGCCATACACGATATGATAGCAGCCTGGAAACTGAATCACAATATAAGATTCCTAAATTGACTATCCGCATGCGTCGAGACCCAATCCTGGAGGAACACCTATCTTCCAATCAATCAAACTGTGTCCTCTTTGATCTAGAGGATTCATCATCATCATCCTCATCATCATCATCATCATCATTATCATCATCCTCGTCTTCATCATCTTCATCATCCTCATCATCATCATCATCATCATCTTCCGCACCTCGGGAAGCACATTGTGATAGGTCCTCTTCATCTTCCTCACACAAACACAGACGCCATCACAGAAACAGTAGCAGCAGCAGCAGTAACATTTCAAAACATACTGAACATTCCTATCTGGCAACTCAAAAACAAACCAAGTCAAACCTTGATTATCACTACCAGTCGTGCCGGCCAATCCAAACAACACCAAAAAAGTTACGGTTAAAATTACGAGATTGTGCATTTGAGCTCCACATCCCACCTGGTAGTATAGCAGAATAAACAAATTATTTCATTAGGGCTACTGAATTTTGGAAGAAAGAAAGAAAAAAATTAATATAAGGATGTTACCAATAAAAATATAAGCTCCAAACCCTGTTAACTAGGTATGTGTCTCAGTTTCATAAGCAAAAAAAGTAATATCGAGAAGAAATAATATTGAAGCAAATGTCTCTGTAAATTTGTGTTGCTGTGCTGGTCTTTTGGTTGTCCTGTATTGTGTATTCTAGTTATCTGCTGGCCTTAATTGTTTGGTTTTAATGCCAAACAGTTATGGCTTTGTGTAAGATCAATGTAGCACCTTACTTTAAACCAACTGTTAGCCATTCTTTCTGACACTGTAACCTTTATTTGCTGAGCCACTTGGAATACTAAAGGAGACATCATCAAATTTTAATTTCCTCTTGCCTACATGAGGATCTCTCTATCTTTTTCTTTCTCAATAGTATAAAATATATGAAATGTCAGTAGCTATTATTTCATAGGAAGTAAAATTAAGCTGTTCTTTTATTGCCGTGTTTCTACAATTTGACTCATTAGTAACGTGCTTTATTTTGTTACTTCAGCTCAGGAGAGTCGATAAAATTTCCAGTCAAGAGATTTCTAACAAAAATTGTTACTGAACTCGGTATTTGCTGTGAATATATTTAGAGTCTCTTGATATAACTTGATTTTTATCGTTGCTGAATATGGCTGTTTAGTTTATGCTAACTTGTATTTTAAAAACCTCTCTACTTAATATATCTTCCATTAAAAAAAAGGTGGGCAGAAAACTCAAATCAACATTCATTTTTCTTTTTTGGGAGCAAGTTAATATTTACTTAAATCATACACACACACACACACACACACATACTCATATATATATATATATATATATATATATATATATATATATATATATATATATATATATATATATATATATATATATATATATATATATATGGAATTATTGACCTCAATTAATAGAATTTATCCATAATTTAAATAATACTTTTAAATTTAGTTTAATTTTTGGGGGTTTTTCTTCATCAATGTCTTATTACATCAGTTAAAAAATTTTTTTTACATTTTTCATTCAGTTTTTTAAACAGTGCTGATCATCTGCAAACGTAAAATTTGTTAATATTTCATTGATTAATATACTTAATAATTAAGGTTTAGCCGTTTTTTTTTTTTTTAAACACGTAAACTGTTTGTGATGCTAGATATGATTTTTTTTTATAAATGTAATAGAACTCGTATTTGAATTTTTTTCTTCTTTCAGAATTTTTTTACGTTCTTAGCTATTTGGTAATATTACTAAAATTAGCAACATTTTAGTCCCTGTTTCTTTAAAAGTAGTAAAGTGATTGCAGATCATTCAGCTGTTGAAGAATTTTCCTCCTCCTCTTCTTAAATCATTTTCAGGGGAATACCTTAAGACAAAGTGGAATTTGGAAGTTGACCGATGATAGCCTTAACTAATCTAGGCAATTTGTTCTTGTTAGTATCTCTATTTTAGATTTGAACAAATTTATGATGTAATGCAACAATATTACTTTTTTTTTTTGTCCTGCTGTGTAAACATTTCAACTTCTAATCAAGTTCCTATTTCATATCAACCAGTACCATAGTTTTCCCTTAAACTCCGTGCAGTCCCTAACTTTTTCTATTTTTCCAAGTTTGAGATAATCTTCTAGTTTTTATAGCATCTTAACCTATTTAAGTTGCTTGTTACTGCCCCCAACACACACACACATAGTTGTATGTCTGTGTAATTGCCTACTTTAGTGACTTAAATTTGATTCTATCATAATTTTACTTCTTTCATTTCTGTTTTGTGTCTAAATTCTAAATCTTTAGAGAACATAATAACCTATTTTTGTATGTCATTGCTTAAACAATATCTTCAGTAAAGCTGAAAGTGACCACTTGTTCAGTAAGTTTCAGATAATTTTTAAATAGTCTATTATAACTCAGAGATGATTGGTTTGACCATAGTCTTATGCAGTGTATTTCATATTGAAAATTCCTTTTCTCCTATTGAGAAAAATGGATCATTAAACCTTCCAAGTCAGGAAATCTTCCAGTTTAGCTTTGATGCAGCCAGTAAATTTACCGTTTTATGAATGCTAACTTGATGGTTGCACTGTTATTATCAGGAAATCCTCTCATTAATTTATCTTCCTAATCAAAATTTTAAATTGTCATTGTGCTTGGAACAAATATTTTGCTGATATTTGTTGATAATGCTGTTTCCTTCTCTCTTACCCATCAAATTTTATCTTCCCTAAGTATTCTTGTACACTGACACAAACAGAATGTTGTCAATAGGTTTTGGTATTGTGGTCAATTTTGAATGCTTTATTTAGTAACCACAAAGCTTGCTGCATAACCATGGCATGTATTTGTTGCTGTTTCAAGTTTGTTATATATTTGTCTCATTGTCTCTGGAGTATCTTTGAGATTTTTAGAAGCTATAAGCCAGCTAAGCTTGTATATTAATCTAATAACAGCATATGTGGAAAATGGAATGGAAACTTGTTTTTGTGTATCTGTCTTAGTAATGTCTCAATGAACACTACTTTAGATAGAAATTCTAAAGATATTTGAATTGATTGCTTACATATATAATGCTGTGAATGAAGGAATTTCTTTGGTTTTACCATGTCTTGGAATTTCCAGTCTCCTTGTCTTGTCTTCAGTATGCAGGACATTAGCTGATGGTGACCGTATTTAGGTTTCTGAAGATCTTGGAGAATATTTTTTTTAATGACAACTATTATCCCAAAATGAATTGATAAATTTATAAAACTTGCTTTTACTCAATTTTTCTGTTAGATTAGATCTTGTGAGTACTTTATAATACACACTTTTCTTTCTTGTCTTAATTTTGTTGTCTTAGTTGAATTAATATTTAACTTATGGTTCCCTTCTTACTTTCATCCATCTACATTTTCTTTTTACAAATTTAGTTTTTGTTTAATTTATTTTAGTTTCTGATGTAAAGTTAATATTTATTTAATATACAGAGCTGTGTCCATCATTTTATAAATTGATTGGAGTAGAATTAAATATATTGATGTATTTAAATCACTAGGTCAGTGAAAGACCCACTTTTAATAACTGCTAGTTGATTGAAATGAGACAAGTTTTTTCTTGACATATTTATTGGAACTACTGTAGTGAAATTGTTTGTCTCTATCTTCAATTTAGTTGTTTGAAAGATTTTATGTTATGTTTCTTGGGTTTTGCTTCTACATTTCTTATTTCATGTTTATTGGATGTAGCATATTGTTATATCTCTAACAACAATCCCTACTAAAATATATTTAACAGATTTTTCAATGAAATTTATTGATGCGTCTACTTGGTGTCTTCATAACTCCGTGACTGTTTAAATTTAATTTCAGTGGATATACACCTTATTTATTTAACATAAACGTTAACTTTTACTCTAAAAACTCCAAAATGAAAGAAAAACATTTCACCAACATTCTTAAGGATGTTTCACTTAGGATCCAACAAATATATATTATACATTAATCTCTGAATTACTTAGTTGGTGCTAAATCTAAGATTTCTTCACTGTACCAATTAAACATAAGTTAGAAAATGTTCTTCCTTTGCTAGGCTCTCCGGCTATAACCAGTGTTAAGACAGCATGTACTGACATTTCATTTATTCTATTTACAAGGGGGTTTCATTTTTGTTCTTTTTTCTACCCCCTTCCATCTGTTTACAAGGTGACTAAAGCTGTACATGGAATTGTAAATAATATTTGCAATAAAATAAGAAAAAAAGATTTTCTATAACGGTTTTCTTTGTTTTCATTCCAAGCTTTAACTGAAATAGTGCTTTTTTTTTCTTTTTTACATCTTTGTGAAGTCCTGAGTTTGAGTTCTTAGTTCACTAAATGATATTAACTTTAGTGGGATTTAAACTTATCACTGTATTATGTACACTGTTTATATTAGTCAGACTAGTATACTCATCTTGTTTGTTGCTTTTGCTGGTTCAGTTGTTGTAAACTCTAGCCTTCAGATGTCTTGCAGATACCAGGTCAACTAATGTAAACGCTACATAATATGAATTCTGCATCTCAGAATTGTACCATCACCATATTTTTAGTAAGCTCCTTTCGACCTTAAGGTCACCTGTATCTGATCTAGTAATTGATCTGATACAGGTCCATCTCTCTCTGAAGTTTACATAATTTTAGCTGTATATCGATATATATGAACCACTGAATATATACATAACACTATATATAACAGAATCTCTGCATGGTTGCTCAAGATAATTCCATTGCACTAAACTCATCCTGGAGACATTCTTTAATGGATTATGATTTTTGCCCAACAAGGGAGTGAGTATGCAATTACTCAGCTTGTTTGAATACCAGCCAACTATTCTTCATATCAATCTTGAAATATAGTCTCAAATTCTCTAGGTTTACATGCTGAGTGGGTGGTGGGATGTCTTGCTGGAGCACATTTCTTTTCTGTAGTCATTTTCCTGTGCCAACACTAAATACCTAATTGTTTGACATGTTTAATAAATAGGATGGATTGCTTAGCTGAGTCAGGAGAGAGTTTGGGAAAGAGTATAAGTTACTGATTATTTTATAGGGGACATAACTGTCAAACCACTACTGTTTATTGAAAAATTGTTGGTTTTGGATACATTTGACAAATAGAATTTTATTTTTATTTGCAGTGAGAAAAAAAAAAAACTGGTGTTTGTTTTACTAATTTTAATCATCCCTCAAGGATTTCTGTCTGGTACTTATTTCAAAGTTGGAGAGTTGCATCCCCTTATAAATTACAAAAGCTTCACACTTGTCCTTTGGACGGTTTAAGTTGCTTTGGTGTAATTTTTTTCATTAAATAATTGAACTACTTTGGAGTTTTGAGTAATGCTGCAACCTGTTTTCGATTTACCTAGGAATTGAAAGATGATTATTATGGAGGTTGTTGAACTTTAATAGAACATATAAAGTTTGCCAAGTAAACTTAGTGAGGAGTTTGGGGAGTAGATTACCTACAAAATAGTTTTACATGAAAGCGAGATTTCTTGCCAGAAACAGCCACATAAATGGTGTAAGCAAATCACAGGAAGATGTTGAAACTTCCTCTCTGCAAATTTATTTTATTTAACAGCTACAGGAGCTAGGCACCTTTATTCTGCTTTCTTGCAGAAAGTTAAATTGGCATGGAGCTTTCTGAAAGTTGTGTAACTTTCACTAATAGAAGCAAAGTTCTTATTTAAAGATTGACTCTTTGGGACAGCTCATATGAATGTTTAAAAAGCTTGAACAACCATGCCAAGGCATTTGAAACAATTGATAAGTCAAAATATTGTAATGCATGGGTAAATAAGTATCCTTACAGTGAAACAATGGTATGAACAAATAGAAGGAAAGAAACCACCTTTCAAGTAACTCAGAATAGGTAAAGGTAAGCTTGCCAAAGTTAGTTTAAATGTGTAGTGTATGGATATTCATGCAGTTTTCCTAGTCAACTGAATCACCATTGTTGAGGCACAGTGTGATTAGAGAAAATTAAGAGCATGGAAGACCCTATGTATAAAATATGTCCAATTACATGGGTCCTCTAGGTAAATGTTAGTTCCCCACAATAGTCATATACTAAGATGTGTGTGCAAAGTTTGGTGAAAATGTATGCATTAGTCATACAGTCACTACAGTGGATTTAAATTGACAAAATCCTTTCATTTTTATAAAAGATTTAAAATGTATAAAAAAACTGCCCATTTACACAGAAGCTCTGGACAAAATGCTGTAGTACTTGACCATCCATGGGTTTAAGCAATGGTTGCATAAACTTTGCTGAAAATTGTGGAAGTGTACATATTTGTCATTGTACACACACTCCAATTTGTATATACTAGATAAGTGAAGGAATCTACATTGGTTTCTACAGAGAATATTCAGTTGTTTGATAACCTGCACTTTGAATTATACTGTAATTGAATATTCCACAGATACAGTCAGTCAATGTGACAAGGCTGGATTACAATCAATCTATCCAATTTCAGTTTGAGTCAACCAATGTTCATAGTAAATGAAACTTGCCCAAGATTCCCCATCAGCACACAATAGGATTGAACCTGGAAGTTCATGACTGCAAACCAAACTTCTTTGCTATTTGGCTATGCTACATGCATTTTATATATAAATAGATTTGAAATTTTTACACAAGGCATAGGAGTGGCTCTGTGGTAAGTAGCTTGCTTACAACCACATGGTTCTGGGTTCAAT